>CAJNOP010003546.1:0-12754 GCA_905250075.1 Rotaria sp. Silwood1 | reverse complement strand
AATTTGCCTACCAGCTTTTCATCAGTTTTTTACTATGTAGTCAATCACAACAGAGCGACTAATTAGTGATGATAAATTTGCTGCTATGTGAAAAACTAAAAATGTGTAGTCTAGTGAACGAAAAACTTCGTAGAAATGTGTTTGATACATTATTAGAATTAAAAAAAAAGAAAAATTTATAAGAACAGAGAAAATTTTCGAAAGAAAAATATGCGAAACACTTCATCAATTACAATTGTTCGGAGAAAACAACTGAAACCATATTCATACACATTAATGTTTTTTATAATTTATGTTTTTAAATGATTTCTCTTGTAAAGTTTCTCTTCATCAAATGTTCATAAATAACATTGACCAATCAAGTAAAAGTTTCACAAAAGGTCAAGTACGAAAATACATCTAAGTTAATCTTCTTCAGTCATTTATGCATTAGTTCTAACTAAAGAATTGAAACATAAGAACTTTAAAGAGTATTTTATAAGTCTTATTGTATGACCATATTAGTTTCTAGGCAACTAGAGAAAGCTCTTAATTGAATGTTTTTATATGAGTCTTCAGTACATGTATTATTCTTCCTAATAATAAGATATTCAACAATATCTTCTCTTGTAATACTAACACAATAAACATGAGGGTATGATAGAGTCCAGCGAGACAGTCTCCAATCGTGATAAGTTCCGTGTGTCCAGAAAACATTTGGGATGAGGCATTCGAGATCGGCACAATGTAGAAAAAAATCGATGTCCTGAATTTTTTAATTCTTATATCGAATCGTGCCATACACTTTTATATTTTTATTTGCATGAAACATATTAATATGCATTACAGAGCAAAAGAACAGACAGAAGACTAGACTTCTACTCGAGCGAAGTCTGAATAGAAAATATATCTGACTGTAAGAGCCAGAAAAGTATCGAGCTCTAGTTCTATATGATACATTCTGTTTCCAAATGTTACACTTCTGTAGAGAAACACATAACGAACTTCAGTCGCATTCAGCTATCTTGACTCATCTGTCTAGTTAAGAGGTGGCCAATCGGAATCGCCTATTGCCATATAAGAAAACTATTGCAGATACTATCTGAAAAATCGATGGTCTTTTTCAGATTGTGTGAAGCACGACCATATAACGAAACTTTCAGCTGCTACTTACTGGTTTTCGGATTTTTATAGCTTCCGAACAGAATCGCGTTTTTGAAAAAAGGGTTTTAGGTCTGCATTCGTCACGTTCTCACGATTTCTATAAACTTTATCTCCTTTCAAAATGATGGGTAGACCTAGAGAACGAGGAATTGACTTGAGTCATGACTAATATGTTGATAAGAAGATGATCAACCATATCACAGAAGAATTGTTATGACAACTAAATGAGTGAGAAGCAATAGGGCCAATACTACAGTTCGTCTAGTCAGTCGCCTTTCAGTAAATGAAATAAATGGAATTTTCCGAGACATCCGAAAAAAGTCGGAGTGACACAAACGGAATTCGGGACATAAAACAGTTTATCCCATGGAACTGCAGTAAGTAAAAATAATTTTTTTTTTGCAATCTATCATAATAATTTTTTTTACGGAGTTTTTAACAACATTCTGAACAAGTCGATAGTGAATAAAGTTATCTATATAACGTTTGTACTTTGAATTGAAGTAATCGAAATTTACTTCAAGAAAGTAATGCAAAACTTAGTGAGGTATGCAGTGATTCATAAAGGACGTCCAAAAGATAACTATGAATGTCTTTCTCAATTCTCCACACAACGTTCGGCAAAATTGTGAAGGTTAGATTCTTTTGAACAGCATTTTTAAATAGTAAATGACTTGAGTGAATCGGTTGAAAATGAGTTTTTCGCGTATAAAAATTTACGTTTAAGGTATCAGCAGTCAGGAATAGCGATGCATTTATTTGCTAGTTCTTATATGTTCAGAAGAAAAGGCGTGAATTAATCAAGTTATAGATGATAGAAATAATCTTTTCCTTTCTTATTAGCATCTTTATTTGCATGCATATCATGAAATATCTTTTAGGATAATAAATAATCTCTAAACAATAAGTCTTGCTAATAAATAAAAATGCATGTTATTCGCTTTTGGAAAATTGATTTTTCGAATTGGAACATATATTATAAAATCTGAATGATATCATCTTTTTTAAATCTGTTTTCCGATATTGTTGTTGTCTTCTTTCTCTATTCTCTTTCTATTTCATTAATATCACTGAGACAGCAACTTGATGATATGACAACAGAATGAAACAAAAGAATAATCTCCCTTCGCATGGAATCGAACCGTGCATCTCCTGCTTACCGAGCAGTCGTATTAACCACTGTACTAGAAAGGAGTGTTTATTATTCCTTCTGTTTCGTCTTATAACTGAAGGGAAATACTTCAGTCATAACAATTGTCTAGGATTTTTCTTCAGAAACTACAAATTTTTTCTTAGTGTTAAAAGGGACTTTTCTTTACAAGAAACAATGCACTTATCGGAACAGTGTGCTGCACTCGAGAAATCTCTGAATGAATTTTTATTATCATATTCAGATTGTAGTCCAAAACAAATGTCTACAAATCTGTTCGTTTCCCGACTTTGTATCATATAGTCACAGCTTATAGTAAATATGAAAACGAGAAAAAGTAGAATTTTCAATAAAAGAAGTTCCTTCAAAATTGTTATAAAGTTTTAATCAAAAATTGCATCAGATTGAGCAACACACGATTTTTTAAGAAACTATTCATTCTATAGTTTAATATAAAAGTTACTTACTTTTTTTTGAATATAATCCATTGTGTCCCAACTCATTTCTGCTGAAAATTGCATTGAAGTAGGTTGTTATATTAACTTATTTTAAACACATAAATACATGATAAAAATGCTTCGCATGCACGCATATGTGATTTACTCAATGGAAGTTTCTATTGAATATCGCTGCACTAGAGTGGAAATTTTAATTGTTGAAATTTATTAATGGCTAAATTAATAGTTGTAATACACGTAAATATGTTTTTGTTTTGAATCCCAACAAGCTCACATTTTCTGATTGAAATCAATCGTAATAGTTCGGTACAGTATTTGTAATATGTTTCTCTTATGGATAAAAGCTTTGAAAACATCAAATATCATCGACGAACAAACTCTCCTATTTGATTGAAACGGGATGAGTCTACAGAGTGGGTCAAAAATTAAAAAAACAGGGAATCCTTTTCAACTTTTGTTCTTTATAAATCGATGGTTTCATCTCATATTTGGATCACATATGCTAGATGACAATACTCCGAGAAAGAGTCACTCGTCAATCTTTCGCTGTAACTGTTTACCAAAAAACGTACGAATGTTTCTCATACACTATTATATGGATATCGTATAAGCCAACTATTATTCAATTGCAGTCAATGTCTTTTACCGTTATATATTATTTTAGAGTAGTGTCCTATCCAGGAAGCCTAAAACAATGTAAAGATCATTAGAATTCAAATTGTTTTCGTATATTTTGATGCAGCAAGCCAAAAGATAGAAAGATAGCACTACAGAAAAATTATAAACTTGTGTGACAGTCATATGAAAAGGTATGAGAGACATTCGTTTGTTTTCAATAAGCTGTGGCAGTGAAAGGTTAATGATTTCCTATTTTTCTGAGTACTGTTATTTAGTATATATGATTCAGATATATGAGTTCACTATTGATCTGTAAACGAAAAAATCGACAAGAATTCGGTGCTGTCTCTCTTTGAACTCATTCTGTATTTGAACTTTTTATTGTAATTTTATTTATGGATCATCCTGTAGTATCTTAACATACATTCTGCAAAATTTTGAAAGAAAGCACCACGTAAGCGCATACTATATTAATTCACGTATTCTCCATTGCTTCATTTCAAGAGATATAGTACTAATTTCAATAAATTATGTTGTTGAAAACAATTATAAAACATATGTAGCGTTTTTGCTACTATTAGACTCAAAGAGTTACCGTAGTTACAATTTATACTATGAAAATCGTCTATTTTTTCTTATAAAAATCCATTTCTCAGTAGCATCAAAAAAAGAACATGTGATGTTTTCAAACGAGAAATACAAAACCATTTCTGAATGAATATTCGAAAAGATTGCTACATGTAGATTTTCAAGTGCACCTGTCAGTTTAAAAAACGTTTTTCTAAGGGAGTAATATTAGCTCGAACGTTGTGCTGAGACTTGCTGTACACAGGTTATAAATGAACTGAAGCTGAATAAAGAATAATGTGCAGTGTTGCCAACTCTTCTGCTTTCGTAGATGTTTTACCTATTATATTTTCCAACAGTATTTCTTTATTAAGCCATATCAAGGTTTTGAATCATGTGAATGAAAACTCTTATTAACTTCTGTTGATGCTATTGTGTCATCTTTATTGTGTGATAAATTGAATTCTTATTTTTCACTGGTTGAAAAATGCTGCCAATCTATATTCAACATTCTTGCTCTGTTCTTTATCTATCTCTTTCTTTCTATTATACATTCAACTTGTCTTTTAATTCGTAAATGTCACTATATAATATAAATCATGTGTTTGTTTATTGGAGTGAGCCTATACAATGCCTATTTTTACAGAAGTAGAGAAAATGAATGAAGGTGATGATGATATTAGTGTTGATAAAAACGAAGACTCTGCTGTATTAGCATCACCTGAAGTATTAGAAACTTCATTCTTCATAAATAAACCAAGTAAAAAGAAGTTAAAGAAAGGTGTTTTTAATAGAACATGGTTGAACTGGGTGGAATATAAATCGTTTTTAAAAGAATATAACCATGATTCGTCTCAAGCAGCATGTATCGTTTGTAATCAACAATTCTCGGTGTATTATTGTAGTAAAGCTGAAATTGACAATCATATTAAGACCAAAAAGCACCAACATCATATGAAGTCTTATGATGTTAATCAACAATTAATAACTTAAAGAATAATAATATCGAAAGAAAAAGATGAAGTGGCTGCTGTTGAAGGTGTTTTGGTTTATCACGGCGTTAAACATGGTCATTCACATTTGGAACAGCAGTGTACTACCAATGTTTGTAAAGCAATATTTTCATCCTCATCAATCGCAAACGACTTACCATGTGCTCGAACCAAATCAACATTTATTGCTCTAAATGTTCTAACATCATTTTTTACGTATGGTTTACTTGATGATTTAAAACAATTATTGTATTATTTTCTAATGTATGATGCAAGCAACAAAGGAAATATAAGTGTTTCCGTTTTGCGTTCAGTTTTTATCAATAGCAAGCATAAAAAAAGGTATATTTCTTTGCTACTTTCATTGGTTTCTCATTCACATCTTCTTATCGTTTTAGGTCTTGTAGACTTAATAGACGATACAGAAGAAACAGCATTAGGTTCTGAGAATACAAATATAAACGTTGGTGAAAAACATTCTGTTTTTACTTTGTTTAGTGATGAACTATCTTGTATAATAAAAGTAAAAGACATGATTATTTAAATAAATCAAGATATTTTTTATTTGTCATCTTGTTTTCTTAACATTAAGAAGGATCGGTAATTAGCATTTATGTATAACTGAAAGGGAGCACATTTTAAAATCTTTTCTGAAAAAACAATTTTAAATACGATACAGATCCCATAGTTATTTATCAAAATTATAAACATCTTTCTTTTTCAAAAATAATGTCGTAATTATTTTTATTTTTACACTGGTAGAAAATTGTTATTGTTAATATACTCCACAATTCCGTTAAACATGCTAATAATTCATTATCCATTGATATAGAACAAATATTACTTATGGTATATGCGCATTTTTCTCGTTCTGCAAAACGAATCGATGATTTAAAGCAGTACTATGAATTTTCTGAACAAGATTTCAAGATACAAATATCTTTACTATTGTTCTTGTCCATATGGGTGAATAATTGACAATACATTCTTATTTTCCATTATAGGTTATCTTGAAACATATGAAAAAATCAGGTGATTGAGTCTGTACTTATCAATAGAACGTTTACTGAAAGTGTTTGCACCTATAAAAAAGTACTTTCTTGAAGAACAAGATAATTGTCCATTAGAATTAAAAAGCTTTTTCGATCCTAAAGAAAGCACATGTATATTAATTTTTTTAAAACATATACTATTTGAATTTTAGAAGAAAAATCTTGAATTACAACATAGTTATACAACAGCTGTTGATTTATTTAGCATAATCATATCTGTTAGAACTAAACTACAAGAATGAATCGATTCAGAATTTTTTGATGCAGCTTGCCGATATCGATTAACACGTTTATCTATTGATATTCAAAATATGTTAAAATCGTCTTTTATTAAATTTTTAACAAAAATTATTGATTATATTGATTCTTATTTTAATAAAAACATTACGTTCTATCAAACTATTGGTTATTGCGGGCAAGCGAATATTGAGGCCTCAACATGGCATCAAGTAATTCAATGTATGGTATTAATCAAGTTAAAAGATCTAGATGAAGATCACTTATTTGATGAATTTGCAAATTTAAAATCCACATTTAAGACACTTTTAACACATTCGATACGATGGGTCCCATCAGTGGGATCCACCATATTTTAACAGGAAAATGCCTAGAAAAACACTTTCTTTTCATTTTTCCTCGGGTAGAAGGTTACGTGTTATATATCATCTGCTCTCTCCGCTATTGTTTGAATTATTCATTGCATAAAATGGTGTTTCTCATTGAAACAGCCAGGACAATAAAATTTGTCACAATCAGAGCAGAAGGTTTCCATTTTCTTTGCTATCACATGACTTCCTTCTCTTGATTGCTATTGTCTGGTTTTCTCGTAGCAGCCAGCACAGCGTTTTTGAACATCGCGGTCCGGCCTTTCCTTTTCTTTGAGCTTGTGGAGAGAAGCAAGAAATGCGACCGCAAAGAAAATGGAAACCTTCTGCTCTGATTGTGACAAAAGTTTATTGTCTTGGTTGTTTCAACGAGAAACACCATTCTATGTAATAAACAATTCAAATAATAGTGGAGAGAGCAGATGATATGTTACACGTAACCTTCTACCCGAGGAAAAATGAAAAAGAAAGTGTTTTTCTAGTCATTTTCCTGTTAAAACATGGTGGATCCTACCGGTGTGACCCATCGAGTCGAATGTGTTAAAAGAAGAATTATTTCCAAGGTGAAATCGTTTGTTATAGAGGTAACTCTGAAGCACCCCGCATTTATTTGGATCCCTTCACAAGCTATTTTTGCTGCCTTCATTCGCTTCTCTTGCATTTGTGTCTCTCTATTGCGAGGTCTATGTGTCGAACTTTCTCTATTTCAGCATATATATAATCATTATTTGGAATCGCCAATAACTGTTCGATACGAATTATAGTCAATCAAGCTAGTTTTCACATAGTGTGATAGAATTTGTTAAGAAGTACAAAATCTTACAGAAATATTGAAGAAAAAACAATGACTAATGAAATTTTTTCGAAGGATATTGTTCTTCAGGCACGATTTTGAATGTTTTTTCTGATGTTTAGTCGATTTTCCTTCGGAAAGAGTACAGTTGGGATAAAAGTCAAGAAATTATTATGTGAACCAGTACTGAATAGGGTGTGGGTGTGTGGGTATGGATGCAGGTGTGAGTGTGGACTCTGCGTATGAACATAACACATAGTCACACCTACATTCACGCTCAACCACATCTACACCCACACCCACATTGAAGCCACTATTGACTAATCTTATTGTTACATAGCATAGCTAAACAAGTCTAATGGAAATTTTATTATTATGAGATTAGATGAATAATGATCAAACAGTGTAGAAATGAAGAGCTTTGCTTTTATTATCAGCGTATATAAAAAGAAAAGTTCTTCAAGCATTCTATAATAAATTGATATACTTCCATAAAAACTTTTGGTATACCCTAAGTATTATTCAATTGAAATGATAAGTTTGATAGAAAGATCTCTGGGAGGAAAAAATATACAGCTATTATAAAAAATTTTATTTTTTTAACTTTTCTCAAAAAATGTAAGATGAAAATATTTACTTAAGATTAGTAAAATGATCAAAGTATTATACTACATTTATTCATTCCAAATTATCTTTTTCTTAGATAATAACTCTAAGCTACCTCTACAAAACTACATATTTCTATCAATTAACCATATATAGACTTGTCAAAAAAGATCATCAATTTACTCAGATTGATCGAAAATTTTCGACCACCCTTAATGTCAAATAGCATACATAACTGCAAGTAGAACTATTAGCGAATTTAAGTGCAAAAACAAATATTTTGACAAAACAAAAGCTATTAAAATGTTATCATTGTGATCATCGGTTTAATTAAAAATAGAATCAATTGATCTTTCTCAATCATATTCATAGCTCACAGCAAGATATAATGCATTGAAATGACACTATTACCGTCAGTGTACCTATATGTGTATCGAGATTTTTCCGCATTGGACCAATGCCCAAGTGACTTTATCCATGACTACACTGAAAAAAAAATTCGTTGATTGATATACCCTTAAAGAGTTTATCAGAGTGCAACGGGTGACAAACCCTTTTCAGCGTTTTTCAAAGACTGATAAACCCTTATACATACCCCTTGACTCAGCCAAAAATACCGTTTATCAGACTCGATAATCGTACATCAAAAGGTTTATCAAAGCGTTTATCTTTTTCAAAAACTCTTTAAGGGATTGTCACACGTTGCACTCTGATAAACCTTTCTCAAGGGTAGAGTAAAATGAAAAAGGGATATTATTAAGCGGTCAGTAAAATAAATGAAATGGTCAGTAAAATATATGAAATGATCAGTAAGATAAATGGTCAGTAAAAAATGTATAAATGATCAGTAAAAAGATTAAATGGTCAGTACTTAGATTATCACTCATATAAAAAAAAAGATTGGAAAAAATCTGATTTTAATCGATTTTTTTGTGATTAAAAATCGATTAAAATGGGACAGTTTTAACCAGGTTTTTAATCAAACTAGTGATTAAAATAAATTAAATTTATAAATATCCATTTTAACCGATTAAAATTTTTTCATTGACTATTTTACTCAATTTTAGTCAGATTATTCGATTTTTAATCTATTAAAATCGATTAAAATTTTTAAATCGATTTTAATCAATTCTAATAGTTTTTCTTTTTAAATGAATAAGTACCAATTGATATCGAGTCTTGAAGCATGGAATTTATGTCAAAGGTCCATCTAGCATCATATCTACTAATTTTCCGAGGCAAGGAGTCCGAAAAAGCGATCGAACATCTGAGTTTTCAACATAAAGTTTGAGAAAACGCATTTTACCGTCGCCGCCATTAAAATTAATATTTATAAATTTAATTTATTTTAATCACTGGTTTGATTTAAAAAATCGATTACAATTAGATTTTTTCCAATCTTTTTTTTATATGAGTGATAGTCTAAGTACTGACCATTCAATCTTTTTACTGATCATTTATATACTTTTTACTGACCATTTATCTTACTGACCATTTCATCTATTTTACTGATCATTTAATTTATTTTACTGACCGCTTAAATAGTAGCCAATGAAAAACTAATTATTTTCATATACTTATCCGTTTATAAATGCATATATTGTCATGAAATACCTTTGTATTATAATTGTTAAACTTAATATGAAACGTTCAGGAGTTGCATGAACCATTCAAAGGCTCATCAGAGAGTTTTTCAATTGGTTTATCCGTTTCATCAACTATCAAAAGGTACATCAATAGGTATCTCAGTTGGTTTATCACTTTCATAAACTACCAAAACGTTTATCAATGGGTATTTTGATTGGTTTATGAGTTTCATCAACTGCAAAAAGGTTTATCAATGGGTATTTCAGGTAGTTCATCAGCTTCATGAACTATCAAAAGGTTCATCAATGTGTATTTCAATTGGTTTATCAGTTTCATCAACTACCAAAAGATTTATCAATGGGTATTTCAGGTAGTTCATCAGCTTCATGAACTATCAAAAGGTTCATCAATCGGTATTTCGATTGGTTTATGAGTTTCATCAACTACCAAAAGATTTATCAATGGGTATTTCAGGTAGTTCATCAGTTTCATGAACTATCAAAAGGTTCATCAATCGGTATTTCAATTGGTTTATCAGTTTCATCAACTACCAAAAGATTTATCAATGGGTATTTTGGTTGGCTCTTTAGCTTCATAAACTACTAAGAGATTGATCAGAGGGTATTTCATTTCGTTGATCAGTCCCATAAACAATCAAAACGCTTATCAAAGGATATTACAGGTAGCCAATCATTCTCATCAGGTACTAAAAGGTTCATGTTCATCAACAAATATTTCAATTGATGAATCAATCTCGCTGAGTCTTAAATGGTTGCTGCGAGAGGATCAACTATCACATTGATTTTGGAAACGCGCCGGAACATTTATTGTAAGAAATGAAAGAAAATAAAAAATAGACAACGGTGGAAATATAGGACAATCGAATAGAGTAATAGTTACTTGTGAATTTGAAAAGGACATTATTTAAGCTATGACTCTAATAGGAAACACAAATATAGTAACTGAGAAATGCTATGACGTTCAACATTTGGTTGAACGTATCTATAGGAACTGAAGATATTAGCCATGTATTCGAAGGATTGGTGGCCAAAACTTCTATGTACCTATTATAAGTGGAGAAAAAGCAACGAGAGATAAGCGAAATTGGCACAAAAGATGAGTATACGGTTGAGTGAGAGTGTTATTGTGTTCAATGCTGTCTAACGCATACATGGACAGAAGGAATCGTGCGAAGCACAAATGCAGAAAAAAAATTTAGCGTCAATAATTAAAAAAATTTGTAGGGAGAACGATGGTTACTTTATTAAATAAAGCATTTGAGGTAAGAACGTCTATGCCACTCACCAGTTTTACAGAAGAGAAGAAATATCCCATTTTAGTGAATGCGACCATAAAATAGGATATGAGACCGAAAGAAAAGATAAGAAAGAAATGTATTTCATTTTTGTTCGCAAGGAATATCGGGAATATTATACTACTAAATTACTTATTAAAAGAAATAAGGCTAGCTGAACAATAAAGATAAACTCATATGAAAAGAGAAAAGATAACGAACATATTATACATGAATGAGTCAGCACATTAGATTTACCTATAGTTCAGCAACTCGCCGAAGAATAAAATGAACTACAAATGAAATAACTCGCTCGTTGTGTTGCTCAGTAATATGTGTTGATGAAATGAGAGTATAGATTTACGAAAGAAAATAAAAAAGGACAACATCACTCACCATGTGGTTCATCTTTGGATGCAGTTGATGTTAAATTAATAACAGTATATAACTGATTTCACTCGAAATCTAGAAGATTGTAACATTATTTAATTCAATTGATGATGTTTTTTGAGTGGAGAAACTAAATATAAAAGAAAAAGAAAAAGATTTTGAAAATGAAATATCACTCACCAGATTATTCATTGTTTGATACTAATGGAAATAAATAATTAACCTTCTACTTGTTATTTTGCTAAATAATTGATACCATGTAGATTAAAAACTGACAGAAACAAAGGAAGCAGCATCATTATGTAAAGTGTAATCCACTGTTTGACTAATTTCATGCTGGATGGACAATGAATAAATAAAAATAATCAATAAAGACATAAATATCAATATCACATAAATCAATTGACGTTGTTGTTCGAACTGAATGACCAAATATAAAAGAAAGAAAAAAATAAGAAAATTTGAAAAAGATGTATCTCTTACCATGTTGTTCATTGTTTGATATTAATGGAAATAAATAATTTAGGACTGGTTTGTGACTTTGTTCAATAACATATTATTGAAATGAATAAACTAGCTGAAAAAAAACGGAAAGAAATCAATAATGAAAATGTCGATCCACTTTTTTGATAAAGTTAACATTGAATGAATAATGCACAAAAATACAATAAAGTTGACAAAAATTAAATATCAACATCATGTTATTCAGTTGATGATATTGCTTGAATTAACTAAGTAAATGCTAAATACAATAATAATAATGAAAATCGAAAAGTTATATTTTACCTATCTTGTCGACCAATGTTCGAGGAAATAACGTATTATACAACCTAATAATTCATTAAAGAAAAATATGTTCCAACAATACGTACCTATCCAGTTATTGAACATTTGATACAGATTGAATTATATAGATGAGGAAAACAATGATCAAGAAGACAGGAAAAAAGGAAGTAGAAATGATTTTTAGATCTTTCCCAGCGAAAAAAAAATAGTGATTAAAATTGATTAAATTTTCAAAATAAAATCAAATTATCATCAAGTGAAATTTGATGATAAATTTTAAACTGATCGGATTTTAATCGATTATAATTTTGATTTTGGTGCAGAAAAATCGGATTGACGATTTTGATTATTATTGATTTTAAATCAAGTATGATCCGCAGAAAATTCAACTTATATAGATTTTAATTGTTATTTTAATCAGTCACAGTATGTAATGTGTTTGAAGCTTTTTTGTCACAGCATATAATGAGTTTGAAGCTTCTCTATCGCAGTCTATAATGGCCTGTGAGGGTTCTCTGTCACAGTCTGTGATCGGTATGTAATTTCTGTCACGGTCTATGGCGGAATGGATTCAAAATTTTTCTAACCTATGCACTTCATCAATCCTTTCAGATTGTGTTTCACAAAAATATTAACCCTTTTTATCGTAAAAGATATTGGATGAAGATCAGAATATCTAACTGAGTAAGAAGAAAGAAAATCTAAACGAAAAT
>CAJNOP010003545.1:0-12763 GCA_905250075.1 Rotaria sp. Silwood1 | reverse complement strand
TGATGTATTTTCAATCCACCTTGGGTCATAATATACTCAATCATATCTCATTACGCACGATTTTTTTCTTCTATTTCGGATTATAAATTTCTAAAAAATTTTTAATCCTTACAATAATGTCTTTTTACTTTAGTTTCGTAAAAGAAGTGCACAATAATAGTTTAAGTGTTTATTGATTGAATTTTGATTCATATCAGTTCACTACATTCCAAGTACCCTTTGATTTTCTACGATGATTTTGTGATTGGATTTTCTTGCTGAAAATTTAAAATAATAATATTTTCATCGTTAGAATAAATGCGATTTGATCCACGTGGGTAAAAGTATTGAGAATAATACTTTGATCCGTTCAATCATAAATTTTCAATGCGTTCCAGTTCATAATATCCAAGATTGTGTGACCTTGAGTACGATGCTATATCTTGGATCCATTTCAGGCAGTAAGATTCTAAAAAATATCTAAAGTGGTAAAAGAATTGTTGTCAAATTGACTTCGATAAAAAAGTTGTGAAGAAAACTTTACCAAGGATGATGATGTATTTTTTTAAATCCAGCTTGGGTCATAATACACTGAACAATATGTCATTAGGTACGACTTTTTTGTTCTATCTTCGGTTTCAATTTGAAATAAATTTTTAATCCTTATAATAATTTCCTTTTACTTTGGTTTCGTAAAAAAGTTCACAATAATAGTTTAAGCGTTTCTTGATTGAATTTTAATTCATGTCAATTCACTATATGCCAACTATTTTTTGATTTTCTACGATGAGTTTTTGATCGGATTTTCTTGCTGGAAATTTGAAATAATAATATTTTAATCGTTAGAATAAAAGCTGTTCCATCCATGTGGGTAAAAGTATTGATAATAATAGTTTGATGCATTTCGTCATAGATTTCCAATGCGTTCCAGTTCATAATATCCAAGATTCTGTGACTTTGAGTACGATGTTGTGTCTTGGATCCGTTTCAGGTGGTAAGATTCTGAAAAATAATTAAAGCGGTAAAAGAATTGTTTTCAAATTGACTTCGATAAAAAAGTTGTGAAGAAAACTTTACCAAGGATGATGATGTATTTTCAAACCACGTTGGGTCATAATATACTCAATAATATGTCATTAGGTACGATTTTTTGTTTTATCTTCGGTTTAAATTTGAAATAAATTTTTAACCCTTAGAATAATTTCTTTTTACGTTACTTTCGTAAAAAAGTTCACAAGAATAGTTTAAGTGTTTATTGATTAAATTTTAATTCATGAGTTCATTATATTCCAAGTGTTGTTTGATTTTGGGATATTATTAAGCGGTCAGTAAAATAAATGAAATGGTCAGGAAAATATATGAAATGATCAGTAAGATAAATGGTCAGTAAAAAATGTATAAATGATCAGTAAAAAGATTAAATGGTCAGTACTTAGATTATCACTCATATAAAAAAAACGATTGGAAAAAATCTGATTTTAATCGATTTTTTTGTGATTGAAAATCGATTAAAATGGGACAGTTTTAACCAGGTTTTTAATCAAACTAGTGATTAAAATAAATTAAATTTATAAATATCCATTTTAACCGATTAAAATTTTTTCATTGACTATTTTACTCAATTTTAGTCAGATTATTCGATTTTTAATCTATTAAAATCGATTTTAATCAATTCTAATAGTTTTTCTTTTTAAATGAATAAGTACCAATTGATATCGAGTCTTGAAGCATGGAATTTATGTCAAAGGTCGATCTAGCATCATATCTACTAATTTTCCGAGGCAAGGAGTCCGAAAAAGCGATCGATCATCTGAGTTTTCAACATAAAGTTTGAGAAAACGCATTTTACCGTCGCCGCCATTAAAATTAATATTTATAAATTTAATTTATTTTAATCACTGGTTTGAATTAAAAAATCGATTAAAATTAGATTTTTTCCAATCTTTTTTTTATATGAGTGATAGTCTAAGTACTGACCATTTAATCTTTTTACTGATCATTTATATACTTTTTACTGACCATTTATCTTACTGACCATTTCATCTATTTTACTGATCATTTAATTTATTTTACTGACCGCTTAAATAGTAGCCTTTGATTTTCTACGATGATTTTTTCATTGGATTTTCTTGCTGGAAATTTGAAATAATAATATTTTTGATTGTTAGACGAAATGCTGTTCCATCCACGTAGTAAAAGTATTAAGAATAATAGTTTGATCCATTTGATCATCCCATGTAATCACGAAACGCACGTTGGATGCGGCTAGATGCGTTTTCGCTGAAAATGACAGCGTTTTGACGCGTTTTTGTTGAAAATGCTGGCGTTCCGACGCGTTTTAGTGTTAAAGGATAATGAAAACGCGTCCAGTTCGAACGCGTTTAGAAAACGTTACGAGTTTATTAGCGTAAATTGAAATGACTGCGTACACACGCGTTTGATTCTCGTTCAAAACGCGTTGGCACGCATTCACATTTTTTTTGTGCGTTTAGAAGTATACTCAGTAATTAATGGAAGCTATTTATTCGCCAATAAACGCTTCCTAATTGACAGCGTCGTTAAAACGCGTTTCCATGAACACATCTACCATAGATTGAGGTTACCGATACGCGTTCGAACGCGTCATGTTTTCGAAATGCAACAGGATGCATAGTTATAACGTTAGTTTAGCAGGTATAGATAAGTAATGAAGAAAACTGTCTAGTCGAAAATGTGAATATCAATCGAGTGAGATGTATTTTTCTTCGAATGTTATGAAAATGAGAGAAACTATTAATGTTGTGGTATTGTACATAAAAATTAGAAACCATAAAAACTTGTATTTATTTCTACTACGCGGACATAAGAGTCTCTGCATTGATTCAGTTGAACAAAAATAATAAATGAACAATTCCTTATCATAGATGTCATAAGAATGGGGATTTCGGTCAGTTGATTTAAAGTTTCTGATTCATGACAACTATCATATCTATTTTCGTTATTCTTTTATGTATGCCAATTGAAAATCACATAATCGTTCTAATCCTATAAAATGTTGATCTCAATCATGGATATAAAAAAAATCTGTATGTCTATTTTTATTGAGCATAGAGTTATTCGACATTATCCTTTTCATTGTTGGATTCACAACGGTGATTTTCTATCTTTATAATTAAGATGTGACCTGCTTCAATTTGACTTGATAGACTAATCATATTAAATGAATCTTGCTTTCATAATCAATTCATATCAGCACACTTTTTATTGCTAATATAACTCTTAATAACAAATCTGATTTGTTCTACTTTAATTTCTAAAATATTTATTGATGCATATATGGTTGATTATTAATGATTGTAAAGTTTTCGTTATTAGTTTTAGTATTTCTTTTCTACATAAATAAATAAATTTCTAAGAACATGCTATTTTTATTTTGAACTATTTTATTTCATTTATCATGAAGATTCAACTAAATTGGGAAATCGAAAAAATATAAATCGTTTTGATTGTTTATCAAAAACATGAATAATCTTTTCAATAATTTCTTCAAATTTTATATACACATATGAGTTGAGCGGATCCAGATTACCAAAAAGAACGTTTTTGCAAGGTACAACATCTCCATTTATATTTATATCAAGATATGAGTCAATAGTGACTAACTGAACTTGACATAAGTACGAACATTGTTTAATACAATTAACACGAATAATATGACGTATAAAACCTAATCGTAATGTGTCATTAATAGTAAATAAAATACAAGAATCAGTAAAAGTAGATGTTTTATTATCAGATAATGTAGTAAATCGATTGGAACCAATCTAAAAAAGAAATTTGTCGTTTTCCATATTATATAATAAAAACTTACATGACAAGTTTTGAACAAATCAATTTTATTATTATTTATTGATTGTTGTATATGTTTTAAAGCAATAGAATCAGTATCACGAGTATGAACACGTACATGATGTTTAACAGTTTCTGATCGAGAATCAAATATAATCGTTCGTTTAGTTCTTTGCATGTTGTTCAAAAATTTATGCAAAGATAAATTGAAACCAGGTTGATCAAATGTAATGCATGCTTCACGAAGTACTCGAATATTGTTTTCAATTTCAGTACCATAGCGTCGAGTTGCATGAATTGAACCTGTTAATATTCCTTAAAATAAAGTTAAAAATATATATTTAGTTCTGTCATTTTATAATAATATGATGCTTTTACCTAAAAAACTTTCAAAATTAAAAGTACTATAATTACTACTTGAACCACATTCTTTCACACTAGCAGAAAAATGATGAAGACTGTGCACAGATTGTACATTATGTCGTGATGTATACAAAACAGAAAATAAACGAAGAAATTTTTCATATAATACTTGAATTAATTCAACTTGTTTTTGATTGATTGAACGTGATTCGATCAGATGAGTACCAATAACAAGAAGTAAAAAATGATTATAATATATTGTAGATAAACAAGATTTGAATGCCATAAAACCAAATAGTAATAAAGATCTATACTCGTTACCTTTGAACAAATGAAATTTAATAATTGACCGTGGCCTTCTTGTTATATTCGAAGGATATCTATAGTTCGACAAGTATTCATCCACTTGTTTTATCTTTTGGTACTGAGACCATGGTTGTTTACGATATTTCCGATCGAACCACAAATGTAATAATCGTTTCTACACATAGAAGACAAAAATATTAATGAATAGTAAAAGAATTCCGTAGAAAATTCTTGTAATTTTTGTACAATGACTTACCATAACACCGTGATACACGTTATGTAATGTATCTGACAAAAAACTATGCCCAACATCAAAATATTTAAGAGGTCTTAGTACACATGGTCCAACATGACCTCGCATCATATCACGTAATTCATCTTCATCAGCAGGTTTATCATTTTCATCGATATTAATAATTTCATCATGTGTAAAGTTTGATCGAAGACGAGGTTGAGTTTGTCTTTTCGGTAATAATGGAAATACTCGAATCTTGTGGTTTGACTCAACGTCAGTATAAACTGTTTCACCTAAAAATTATAAATACAAATATTTTCACATATGTTTTTATTAAAAAATTGCATTTATGAAATTTTCTTATATTCAAAGAATGTTTTATAAACTAAATTATAAAGTACTCTCATTCAATGTAATATTAACTTCCGTGATCATAAGTTTAGACAGACTAATTAATACATATATATATAATACGTTGTGTGTTTGCGCTAGATGAAAGGTTACGATTCATGGCTGAGTAATGCTACATAGTCTATAAAAGTATAAGAAACAAAAGCTATCTATATACATAATGTCGAGTGTCTATATGTCTCTTATTGGGTGAACAGCTAATGGTCTTAGGTCACACATTAGCAGAAAAAAAACAGCCGTGTAATATGCACCAGATCTTTCGATTTACACATATAATGATGCACACTAAACAGTGCTATTATTGAATATTCAAATAATTGGAGGATAACGCTGATTGCTAGATGTTTCGATTTGATAAAATTAGTTCATTTTGAGTTTTTAGAATGAAATTCTTGATGTTATCAGAAATAAGACTAAATCTTCTTCCATAATAAGAATGTTGAAAAAAATTTTGTTTTCAGAACAGTGTATTTTGAATAGTAAATGTTTATATCAACTAGCTGACAAAGAAAAAACTCACCGACCAATTCACATCTACCACATCCATATGCACCAATTGGTTCACCCAAGTTTTGAACGATGGCTTGAGCTGGTTTGTCTAAACAAGCTGCTAATAAGAAAATTCGAAGTGGTTCAAGATTATTATTCAATGCTTTTAAATTAAAATATCTTCCATATTCTAACTGCTGTAGTTCTTGTACAATCGGAGTAAGCATAATATACATTTGATCTCGTGATGGTTTATTTTTACCATATGATACACCAGCAGTTATGACATTTTTCATTTGGAATCTTTCATTTCGTTTTAATTCATTAATAACAAAACTAACAATCCATATGGATGTGTTCGAGCTTTTAGCTATCCGAACACCATCAATATTCATGAGTAATGAGATAAATTTTGTTCGTGATTGTTGTGATAAGATTCGATCATATGCTGCTGCATCAGTAATATCTTTCATATTATTGGTTGAGTATATAGATTGATCTTGACGTTCAAAATTTAAATGTTCTGTACGAGCAAGAATATTTCGAATTTGAGGTAATATAGGCATATATAAAAACTGTAAAGGAGCATTTTCAAAACATTTATGTTGACTACATACAATATTATCACATTTAATAGCATTTGTGCAAGTTTTATTGCACTCATTGCAAATATTCATCATAGTTGATTTTTCCTTTGATTCGGTTTCATGATGAAAAATACGAAAAATTCGAGAATAACTTTTTGGTACATTAGGTACTTTTAATGAACGTAAAAGATAACATATATGTTTAATACAAGTATTGGAAAGTTTATGACGTCCTTTTAGTAGAATCAAAGCCGCTGCAATCTCTTTTTCCTTAGGTGTAGCAGTTCTAAAAAAGAAAATGCTTCATAATTATAAATAACAACAGATAAATATCTACAATTTGCTTGAAACAAATTCATCAAGTTTAAATGTATCACTAGAATTATAATTGATATCTTCTTCATCCATGTTGAACCATTCATTTTCATCATCATTTTTACTTGAACTATTTAATCCTGATGAAGATAATGAATTTGTAGTAAGCACATGTTGTTGCACATTACTAAAAAGCATAAGAACAATAATAAAATTAAGCGTTTACATGAATAACTAGCGATATCGTTACTTTTGAGAACCTGATCTCTCATTTGTATCAATACATAGAACTTGCTGAAGTCTTTTCCGACGACGATATAAAGTTGACCGATGAACCATCTCGAAAATATCTAAGAAACGATATAATTTTTTTTTCTTTTATTTTCTAATCATTTATTTTATTCTTTTTGTTTTTTTGTATCTTGTTATAACAAAAACATAAATTTAACAAATACTTTTGAAAAATTAAAATTTATCGTTTTCGTCATCTGTAAGTTCTTCATCGTCAAAATCTTCTTCTTCGTCATCATTATCTTCATCAACACCTTCCTCTTCGTCGTCTTTTTCTTCTTGTTGTTGTTGTTGTTCACAGTTTGAAGAACGTGAACCTTCTTCATCATTAATATTATTCATTGGTGATTCACCTTGTTGACCTTCTATCAAATTCGAATTTTCGCCATTAATGAGTGACATTTGTTTCTTCAACTTATGAGCATAACTACGAAAAACTCCATTAATTGCTTCACAAAATGGTCGATGTTCAATTGAGCCATGTTCTTGTTCAACAAATGCTAAACAGAATCAAAGAACCATAATTAATATTGAATGATGAACTTTAAGCTATGAAGGAGTTTAATTTAGCAAGTTTTCGTTTATTGCCATTTAATTTTTATTTATTGAGAAAATGAATAACATTTTCTTTTGCTTTTCTGAACATATTATCGATAAATGAGGAAAGAACATATAAAAATAAAAGAGATCTAAGTGTTGACTTCTATTTAATTTACTGCATCTTCTCATGTTGATCAAGACAAGAGTTGTATAAAGAGTTAGATATAATATTTTTTAATTATAACATTTTCTTTCTGTGAATTAACTCTAATTATTTAAAATGTAACTTCAAACTTCAAGTGGAATCTTACCTTTAATTAATTTACGTTTTTGTCGAGATACAACATTTCCATGACCTTTTGCAAGTTGAGCTGGTGTATAAAGTAATTTAATGACTTGTCGAGTTGTATTTGTGGCAGTTTCTCGAATACATGAAGTCAATAATGATGATTTTTTAATTTTTAGTGCTCTAGCAATTTTATCAGTATTTAATCCTGGTGAATGTGGAGAAAGTATTTTCACAACGTGAATAAGCCATTGACGTCCTTCATCGCCAGGTATAGCTAGAAATATGACAATAGAAAGAAGTTTGAACTCAATCATCATAATAATACTTACGTAAACTTTTCTTTTTTAAACGTCGGTAAGCAAAAAGAAGTTTGTTATATTTTTTACTCAAAGTTTCATATTCAACTTTTTTTTTTATTGAATTCTTTTACAAAATATTCTTCATCTTCGTCAACTAAATCAATATCCATTTGATGTTTGTCATTATCATCTTTATGTTGATCGTCCCCATTACTACATGCATCACCTACACAAAATATATTTATATTAAAAGTTAATGAAAAAAAATATGGTAATTAAACATTTATAATTTAAGGTAATAATTTGCTATTATCTTAGAAACAGTTAATTACATGTTTCACTTTTTAAAGTAATGATATATATAACAAAAAAACCTTTTCAATGTCAAAATAAGTCATGTTATTTAAAAACATACGTGAAACAATACTGATTATTTTAAAAGCATAACATTTTCAGCAAGTATTCAGTAAATAATTACGATAGTATTTCTCTCAATAAATAGCATCTGAGAAATATATTAAAATTTGATTTATCCTACAATTTGTAACCAAATATAGTCAGTAGATGATCGCAATATTTGATCTATATTTGACTCGAAAATTTTGCATAACTCAAAGAATCTTGTAATAGAATGTGTTTTATTTACCTTCGTGACTTAATTTACGTTTTTTATTGGAATTTGTTGTTAATGTTTGTAATGATGTTAATGAACCTTGTTGTGTACGAATATTTTTTGGTGTGCACTTGTTGGAATTAATTGTTGAAGGTGTTTTCGTTGATGTTCCAATAGTAATAGTTGAATTACAAGTTGAAGAAGTACCAACAATTACTTTCTTTAACACTATTTGAAAAAAAATCATATTAATTTTTTTTATAAACAAAATTATTTGTTTTTAAATCGAAAATATTTAAAATTAGAATGTCACAGAAAATATCTTATGATAGTTATAGAAAAAATAACTCACTATGATCTAATGTTTTTTGATTTTTATCCGGTTGACTAGCAGGTATTTTCATTGTTAACATTGAAGCAGTAGTTGCTCGTTGAACAGATGTTTGTTTAGGTACTTTTTCAATTGAATGTGAACCAGCTTTAGTTGTAGAATTGTTGTTCTTATTCAACAATTTCTTATCTAGAATAAAAGATATTTTTTAAACAATAGTATAAATACAAGATCATACTCAATGGTTTTGCCGTTTTTATCTTACGAATATTTTGATTCTTGTTGGACTCATGTTTACTCAAGTCCTGTTTTGTTGTTGATTGACGTTGATGAAAATCTAAAGACCAAAAAAATATTTAAAGAATCTTTTAATACTCCACTGGCCTTTTGCTGTGGTTTTAACCTTTTTTTTGATTATTTCAACCGAAGATTCTTGATTACTTATATTTTCTTTATTTATTTCTAATTTTATACAAAAATAAAAAATAAGAATACCAAAAAATGTATTATTTGCTTTTGAATGTTTTTATAATATAGAAAGTTTACTAAACTCTATATTAATGATTAATCTTTTTTTCTGTTAATGCAAACTTTATATTTTAAGGAACATTTTCTGTTTAGAAAATAAATAAAAATGACTATTTTAATTGATAGTAAATCTCATATGTCTATCATATGGTATCATATGATTGAATAATAAAGATGAAAACAGAGACAAACTTTAACGCATTGAAATAAAACAACATGGGAAAGAAAAGAATTATCATTCTTTTGCTGTATAGAACGATTTGACATGTTTATCTTTCCTCCCGGACACTTTGACATATTACTCATCTGTATATGTGTAAAACATATGTTAATCATATTGACTATTCTATTTAACCTTTTTCATTGAACAAAAGTAATATATTGTGTAATTTTGAAATTTAAGGACAAAAAAAAAATTTTTGTACAATTTTTAACATATTATCAATGTAATAATTACCTTCATCATCAGCATGGTTATTTAATTCTTGTTCGTTTTCTTGTAATTCAGATGGATTATTTGTTTCATCTCTATCGCAAATTGAAGCATCATTTTCATCACCAATAGTTGAGAATATTTGTACTTGTTGAGCACAATCTTCTTCAGAGCCTAAAATAAATAAAAAAAAGAAATTATATTAGACATAATAAAAAGTGAGATATGTTGATGAACACTATAGAAGAATATTTGTTCCTAACCTTTACCATTTTGTGTTTCTAACGAAATAAATTATTTTCATCAATTTATTTTTATCTATTTATTTGTATCTACCTTAAGGGTGAAAAACTGAGTTTATTCAAATACTATAGTAGATATCAAAAACTGAGAAGATAATTTTAAAAAATAAATTTATTGTATATCTTCTTATATTAATCATAATCATAAAAAAAAAGTAATTTACTCACCAAATAAAAGAATTTTTCCTCTATTAGTACCACGACATTTTAAATCAATTTTATAAGTAACCAAATCATTCGATTTTAATGGTCGACCAAAGTTAACAAGATTTTTAACAGGTAATACGATGTATTTACTATCACTGTTATTATCAGCATTTGTTTGCATAATAACATGTGTATGATTAGCTTTTGTAATACATGATGATGTTGTAGAATCAGCAAAACTAGCTTTTGAACTGTATCGTTGCATTTTAAGAAATATCGATTTTGTTTAAAATAACAAAACAAACTGTTCTTGTGTTTATCTCCAAATAACGCAATAACGAATCGTTTTCAAAATGGTTTAGCCGTTAAAGCAATTGCTTATCTTTCAAAAAAAAAATGATTTAATGCATGGCATAAACATAAACAAATAACGAATCGTTAAAAATACGTTCAGATTGTTGAATTTGTTTTTTTTTTCTTTGAATTATCAAATCATAATTTAGAGGACAAAATTAATTTATTATAAATTTTCTTGTTCATTATTCTAAATTACATTAAAAATCATGATATTAGTAGATCGATTAAATGTGTTTTTTATTGATTCTAATTTAGGTTATTCAAAGTATATTGAATGTTTATTACCATTATTTGAGACAAAAAACATGAAAAAAAGAACGATTTTTTTTATTTAAATTTTAGTATTTTTTTGAGCTTATCATAAAAAAGTATCTTTTCGTTTTTGTATGAAATAAATTGATGCGTATTGAATATGTCAATATATATGTATCAAAATATTTATTATTTGAATTATAAAAAATAAAAAAATCGTTTAAATTAAGTTTTGAACGTTTTCTTTACATAGACTATAAACATTTAAAATATACATAAGATTATATAATCAAACGTAGGAGACTTAATATTATTCTGCATTTAGCTTATTAATTTTCAAAGCTGAGCAATATAGTTAATATTGATATTTTGATCAATTATTAAATTTAACTTGTACAATAATACAAAAAATATGCTTGATTAGCACAATTTTATTATTATATATTAATAAGAACATTAAAAATTGTACGTCAATTGACTGCTGAATTTCTATTATTTTAAAAAATCATCTTTTCAAATTTCATTAATATTATTTCTAAACTTTGCAAAAAAAAATTTGTCTAATAATTATGCTGACTTATTTCTGTTGTTCTTTAGTAGAAAACAGCAATGTTAATAGAACTATTTTATTTATATTTAAAGAGATAAAATTAAATAAGCATTTTGTCTACTTTTATAAAATAACAATTAATTCGAGTTCTTCATTTTTAGAAAATAAAGGTTTGTTAAAGGAAATTTTTTTCCAAAATAAAATGTGAGATTTTATTCTCTCCAAATATCTCAAAGGAAACCATATCATCATACATATTAAAATCTGTGTATGGAGAAGCTTTTCGTATGTCTTTTTATGATTCATTCTCATTCCAAATTACATTTTTATCTAGTTTTGAATAAACTTTTTTCATTGTTTAACTTTTCTAATTTTTTAAAAATAATGGTTTTAATTTTCTTTATTTTATACGAATAAATGTGTTATTTTGTTTTTTATTTTAAAAAATGAAAATCTTTTTATTCTAAAAAAATAAGCTTTTTTTATTTATTTTTATTTTATAAATATAAATATTTTACTTATGATTATTGTACGAAATACAGATAAATAATAATATCCACATTCTCAAATCTTATACTAAAGAGCGTAAAAAGGATTATTCATTTGATTCAACAACATAAAAACACTTTCGAGCCACGGATGGCTCAGAGCTAGTTGTGCTTGGTTCGCAATCAACTGGTCGCGTGTTCAAATCTCAGTTCAAGCTGTCGCTCAAAAAATTACCACTCTGTCGCTCGCAGGATTTGAGACTTATATCATAGCTCGCTATGGTGCGTCGGCTCGATTCCGATACAGGGTGATGGTTGTTTTTTAAATTTTTTGGGAATAATATAAACGCATCCAAACGCGCTTACCTCAAAACATGAGTCACAATGCATTCCAAATAACAGCATCACCTACACGCATCGTTGTCTATGTTTGAGTTTGTACGCGTTTCTATTTTCCGACGCACACCAATGACTTTTTATTAATAACCACACTAAGAAGCATCACATTTAGAAAACGCGTTTAAATGCGTCTTTAATTATGAACGCATCGTAACTGTTCTTAAATATAGGCGCCTTTCTACCATCCAGTTTGACACTGAATGCGTTTGAACGCCCAAAAATGTTGCATTTTAGATGAGTTCGAACGCGTCTTCATATGTAAACGAGTTCTGATACTTTTAGAATTTAAACCAGTGCAGATGCGTTTATTGAATGAAACGCGTTTGGACACCTCAAAATGTTGCATTTTGGATGCGTTCTAACGCGTCACGATATATTGCCAAAACGCTCAGAAACGCGTCACAAGCCATAAAAATGGTTACATGGGTATA
>CAJNOP010003544.1:0-12764 GCA_905250075.1 Rotaria sp. Silwood1 | reverse complement strand
GGAGAAGAATTTCTCTGAAAGAAGTAGTTTTATAATTTTGGTCAGGACTATAGTAGAATAAACAGTTACAATGATAAGACTACAACATGTTTAACTGCTTCTTACGCTTATAATTTCATCAAGAAAGAATAGCTGTTAAACTGGTAGATAATCTTTCGTATGAGAATGTCAACTCGAAAACTCAATAATTGGTGAATGGTAGATAATTACAAGAAACCTTGAGTTTTGCTAACTCGTTCTAAATGCACCTGCTCTCAATAAATAGCGTTACTACCCTCAAAGTCTTAATATGCTGTGAAATGAATCAATATGCAGGTCTTCAATGCTCTGCCTTTGAGAAATTAAGGAAAAACACGTTTACTATCGAGCGGTGAAGCGCAGATTCGATAGAGTCTCATTCTGAAATTTATTGCTTCCCCTAAAAAACTGAGCTTGCGCCGTCCATAGGTCCTCATATCCTATATTGGTGTAGTACTCGTGGGTCCTCGAGTCCTACTTGAGGGTAGTACCCTTTGAATCTGAAGTCCTATAAAAGAGGGATCCTCTTGGGTCCTCAAGTACCGTGTTAGAATGATATCCTTAGGTACTTAATTCCTACATTAGGATAGTACCCTTGGATTGTCAATAGGGATTTTGATTGATTTTTGTTGTGGAACTCACCTGTTTGACGAAAGAAAAGAGTGAGTGTAAGTTTAAGTCGAGGATTTTCCGACTCCTCCTTCTCCAGGTCCATTACATTATCCCATTAAAGACCATAGTAATGGAGATGCAAGATAAAAGGATTAATAGGCACATTTCCATAATGGGTTGGTTAATTTCCAGCACTAGAAATTTCAGCACAGGAAAATTAAGCACTAAGAATAATCAGCACCAAGAAAAATCAGTATTAGTTTTGAAGTCTATTACAATGAAGACCTTACAATCGTAATATAATCTAATACAAAATTAGATTCTAAAACGTAATTGGTAGTCTTCACTTGACTCAATTGTTTCTTATTAATGCGAAAAAGAAATGTCTATCACTTGCACAATTCATAACAGAACACTTTTGTTCCTAAAATACATCTATTTTCTCATATGGTACCAATGTTTCGTAATGAAACAACAAGACAAAAACTACAGTTTAGGATGTGGGTGTGAGTGTGTGGATGTGGGTGTGGGTGTGGGTATGGGTTTCACTGAAGAAAAGAGCCACAACCACACCCATACCCACACCCACACCCACCCACACCCACACTCAACATCCACCCACACCCCACACCCACACCTACACCCACCACACACCCACACCCACCCACATGTTTGTCAACTTTCAACATTTTGTCCGAAAACTTTTCGACCACCCTTTATTTTGCATGATAAAAACAACATGTTTGATTTTTGCAGATTTTTGTTTATAAACAAATAACTGCAAACCAAAAACTAATTTCAGAGCAGGATTTCCAAATTGAAATTTTAAGAATCAGGAGTTTTCTTATCCAAAAGCAGGAGTTTATCAGGAGAATATTTTTTATAAACCAGGAGGTTTTCTATTTGAAGTTAAGAGAATGTTAGGTGATTGTCTCGTAGAGAAGGGTGGGCGTGGGTGTGGGCGTGGTTGTGAATGATCAGAAGACAGCATCCACACACCTACACGGAATACATGCTAGAATGTCCTTTCGAAAATGTCCTCGGACGAAATGTCCTTTATTTTTTCGTCCTCTCACATACATATATATGTAAGGACGAAAAAATAAAGGACATTTCGTCCAAGGACATTTTCGAAAGGACATTTTAGACTGTTACCCCTACACGCACACCCCACACCCACAATCACACCCACACCCTCAAGATAGAGGAGAGAGTGATACGTCTTTTTCTCTGACAATGTGTAAGACGAAATGATTTTGAATATGAATATTCATGCAAATTTTTCTCGAGAGCGGGTATAGAAAGGATATGCCAATACAATAAATTTTTGATTTTGATCTTTCATCTAGATAGAGATACTTCAGATCTATAGTTCAAGATATCTTACTTTTCATTACAGTTCTATCGAAAAATTAAACTATTATGATAGGAAGTGCGAAAACTAAATAAAAAATCATCAAAATTCCCTATATTTTATGCATGTAACCACATGATTCTGTTTACTTAATGGTAGAATGCAATAAGAGAACTATGTGAATTTTATCTTGAACTGTAGATCTGAAGTATCTCTATCGAAATCAAAGATCCAAACCAGATATCGATTTGTGTGGCATTGCATATCCATGTCTCTTCAGTAGAAATTTGCATGAATGTCAATATTCAAAATCATTTCGTCTTATATATTGTCGGAGAAAAAGTGTTTCACTGTGTCCTCTATCAGTTGGTGAAAGCCACAGGTCGGTAACTCTTGCCATTGTTCAGTTATTCAATTTACACCAAACTCTCTTTAATTCTAGCGCGGACAATAGTGATTAATTTTGTTTAGTATTAAAAAGTTCAAAAGTTCATCGAAAAATCTTAATACATATAAAAAGCATTGCATTCCAAAAATTTTATGAGAACGTTTTATAATGGCTAAAGCAATTGGTATTGATTTGGGTACAACATATTCGTGTGTTGCTGTATTTCAACATGGAAAAGTTGAAATCATTCCTAATGAACTAGAAAACCGAATAACACCATCATATGTTGCATTCACTGATAATGAACGTTTAATTGGTGATCTTGCTAAAAGTCAAGCAGCTCGAAATCCAACCAATACACTATTTAGTATCAAACGACTTATTGGTCGTAAATATGACGATCCAACTGTACACGCTGATATGAAATATTGGCCATTTAAAATACTTAATGATAACGGTAAACCAAAAGTTGCAGTTCAATATAGAGATCGAATGATACTATTTACACCTGAAGAAATATGTTCAATGGTATTGGCAAAAATGAAGCAAATAGCAGAAGCTTATTGTAATGAAAAAATTTCCAATGCTATTATTACTATTCCAGCTTATTTTAATTATTCACAACGTCAGGCAATAAAAGATGCTGCTACTATCGCTGGTCTTAATGTATCGCGTATTATTAATGCATCAACAGCTGCTGCTCTGGCTTATGGTTTCAATAAAAATATCCCTGCCGAACGAAATGTATTAGTTTTTGATTTGGGTGCTGGTACTCTTAATGTATCAGTTTTAAAAATTGTACAAGGAATCTTTGAAGTTAAATCAACATCTGGTGATATACATTTAGGTGGTGACGATTTTGATAATCGAATGGTTGCATATTTTGTTCAAGAATTCAAAAGTAAATATGGTAAAGATTTATCAGAGAACAAACGTGCTCTTCGACGATTACGTATTGCTTGTGAATCAGCTAAAGTAAATTCATTTTATTTTATCTTCACTCCAGGGGTGCCATTTTTCATTTTTTAAATGGGGTTAATAAAAGTCAAAATGGGGTACATTACAATTTAAAAAGGGGTACATCAAATGGGTAAATGATTTTACTCCTGAAGTAAAGTATTTACTTGAGAAACCTGCTGAAACAACACTGCTTTTGTAGAGAACAGAATCATATTTCACTGGTTTTTTTCCAATTAGATAAGCTTAGCTGTTTAGATTCTTTCAATTAGCTTTGTGTTAATTGATTGTTGAGTTTGAAATTGGAAAATAACATTATAAATAGAGAACGAAGATTACCATCAAATTCATTAAAGAGAAAAGCTGCAATTAGAGGTATATCTAATAGAATATGTATTTGCAAAAGAAAAAAGAAAAATTAATGAAACACGGAGGAATCAAATACAGAAGAAATGTTTAACTCTTATTTCGGTGTTTATAACGATAATAGTATCAACAATCAAGTACTTCAATCCGAGACTGAACAAAACAGATGTAGAAATCCATCAGTCATTTGTTAACTGATACTTCTATAGATAAATAGAAGTGAAAAGACTAGTGGGGAAAGACACTTTACATTGATATTGTGTTTTATCACATTCCAGACTTAAAAATTGAAATGGGGTACAAAATATGTATCTCTGGGGTACAAAATGTCGAAACGAGGTAGTGTACCCCAAAATGGAGTACGGTTGGTAGCCCTGCTTCACTCAATACGTTTTCTTATTTTTTAGCTTAGTTTATCATTATTATCTCAAGCACCGATTGAAATTGATTCATTACATGATGGTATCGATTTTCATTCAATAATCACTCGTACTCAGTTTGAAGAAATTTGTGATGATCTATTTCGATCAACACTTGAACCAGTTGAAAAGGCTTTACGTGATGCTAAAATGGATAAATCGTCAATCGACGAAATTGTTCTTGTTGGTGGTTCAACGCGTATTCCAAAAATACAAAAACTTCTACAAGATCTCTTTAATGATAAAGAACTAAATAAATCTATTAATGCAGATGAAGCTGCTGCTTATGGTGCAGCTATTCTGGCAGCTATTTTCGCTGGCGATAAATCAGATGCAGTTAAAGATATGCTTTTACTTGATGTTGTACCATTCACATTAGTAAGTCGAATGAATTAAAAGGGTTCTTCTATAATTGTTTTTCTTTGTGAAGGGTATTGAAACACCTGGTGGCGTTATGACAGCAATGGTTAAACGTAATACAACCATTCCAACAAAACATACAGGAACCTTTACAACTTATAACGACAATCAATCTAATTTCGCACTAAAAATATATGAAGGAGAACGTTCAATGACAAGTGATAATAATTTACTTGGTAGCTTTGAACTTTCTGGTATTTCACCAGCACCTCATGGTGTGCCACAGATTGAGGTTACATTCGATATTGATGCAATGGGTATATTAAATGTATCGATTGTGGATAAATCTTTCGGAAGGGAAAACAAAATTACAATTACAAATGATCATGCACAATTATCTCAAGATGAAATTGGACATATGATTCGTGATGCTGAAAGATTTCGAAAAGAAGATGAAATACAACGTAATCGTATTCAAGCTAAGAATTCACTTGAATCATATTGTTTTGATATGAAAACAAAAATTAATAATGGACAATTAAGAGATAAAATTGATTCTAATAATAAAAAGAAGATTATCAATACTATTGAATATACATTAGAATGGATTGAATGTAATCAAGTGAGTTAACTTTTCATTTTACTCTTTCAGTTCTAATTAATTTTATTCGATTTTTAAAATATTTTTAGTTTGCAGAAAAAGAAGAGTTTGAGCAGAAATTCAAAGAAGTTGAAGTAATATGTTTATCAGTTATTACTAAATTTTGTGGCGGGATGCCTTGGTGAATTTGTGGATAGATTATATTCGGATGCTAATAGTGCTACTGATCCACTTATTGAAGTAGATTTAGAAAGAATGTTTGATTTTTATTTATTTAATTATGATTTGTTTTTCTATTTTCTTACAGGAAGCTGATTGAAAAATCAAATATTCTTAGTCTTCATATCATTTTTTTTTTATTTTAAATACTATTATTGTGTGTAACGAAAAAATAATACATGATTAAATGGAATTCTCATTAAATATAAAATTAACGAATGTCAATAAATATTTCAATATAAAAATAGACTTTTTTAAGATTTCTTTTTCTGAATCTGAGTACACGTAACACCGAAAGACTGACTAAAGGGTGAATTGAGTTGGAGGTGTTTCATGAGGTGTACGCATATTCTAGTTATTTAATATTTCTCCATTTAATTTTCATCGATTTATTTCTAGAAATTTGATTTCGTTAAATAGAATCAGTGATGTATTTTTAAATTTTACTTTTATTATTTCATATTTCATAATTATACTTTTATCTACTATAAATCAAACTTCATTCTTGAAGATTTTAAGAACGATTTCTAGAAGAATCATCTTCATTAATGAAAAAAAATGATCAATTTATGAATATTCAATCATTCTACTTTTCTTTCGACTAATCCATTAAGAACAAAATTTGATGATATTGATAATGATCTGTCATATTCCTCAATGAGATCAATTTTTACTGAACTCTATACCAATTCAATCAATAATAAATAATGACTATTTTATGTGGGTGCAGCATGCCAGCGTAAGGTTTCTCTTGAAGAACACACCTACAGCGTATCCATCCACATCAACATCCGATACACCCACTCTCATACTCGCATTCTCCCGCAGGATCCTGTGAGACCTGGTGAACGAAATCTTCGATCTGGGTAGGTAAGATGTGAGTATAGTGTAGATATGTGTTGGGTTTATTATCGTATCAGTAAAAACTATCACATATATGGAATGCTACATACTCTGAACTAGAGTGTGAGTGTGGGTGTTGCTACATCTGTACAGTCACACCCACATCCTCAAGTAATACCTGAAAGCTATTGTTTTAAAATATGAGAATTTTACAGGAAATAAAAGTTGTTTTCGTCTAGAATTTGGTAAAATTTGAGCATAGATTTATTTCAGAACTCCAACGAAAAAGATATTCACTCTTTTTCGACTCTTATGAATTTTATACGCATAGATGTCTGTTCACTTGCTTTTTCTAATGGCAAAAAACGAAACTCAATAGCTATAAACGATAGAAAGTTATTTAAAAAATGGTAAAGGCCCTGATACTAATAACAAAATCAAAAACTCGACGTTACAAGATAACAAAAAAAAAGAGAATATTTTTCTTTTATGTTAAAAGATTTTGCTCAATTATCGAAAGTTTAGCACGTACATATCTTCATTCTTGTTTAGCATCTCTTTATGTTGGATTGAATTGACAATTTAACTAAATATGTTGAAAAATTATTATTTTTCAATGGTTTTTTTTGTCTATTTCTATTAGGGTAGAGGAAAGGTCAACAAAATTGGTATTAAGCTTTTCGATTAATTAAAACATAATGGTATTGGTATCGAACATCTTTCACTCGTGTTAGATTATAGTGTACCTAGGTTAATTCAAAGTGAACGAAAAAAAGATTTCATAAAAGAAGACATAAATATAATAGTGTAGACGAAGTGAAAAGCTTTTCAACAAAAGAAAACTCAACTGTATCTCAGAAATTAAAAGAAATTCTAGGTGAATTCCTTAATCATTCTGGTGCATATGATAAACTTGGTTTGATTTTTCTATTTTCATTAAAAATGATGTGTCTTATGTTTGGTTATTCTTTGTGCTTAAATAAGAAAAGAACTTTATTTCTGTATTTGTATCTGGTTCTTTTTATTCTATTATTGTATATTATTAATACAGAAGTATTTAATGGAAAGCAAAATAATGATGTATGATGTATTTATTTGTTTGATAAAAATGAATTTTGTTTTTGTTTCTTTAGATGCTATTTATAATTACAACAGACATTTTCTTGCTGCACAACAAATCTCGTATTGATTTTCACTGTTTTTTGTGCTGCGTAATTTTATTCAGATTGACGTAAACGTAAAGTAAATAATGATGAACAATTTTGACTGGAATCTGTAATGATTCTAATAGTTATAATGATGATTAGGTATCGAATATCATTAATATTCAATGTTTAAAATAAATTATTCGAATATTTCCGGAATTTAATATCAATAAATTATTTATTCTCTGCTTGACGTTATTGAAAAAGATTGATAAACAAATCAACCGAGAAACTAATAATAATGATCATATAACGAGTAAAAACCAACATTATTTCTTTTTAACTTATTGAATTAGCCAAAGATTATCAAACAGTTGATATGATACTTCATGTTCCTGCTATGCAAATATATTTTGATTGAAAATCCATATGAGAACACACAGGATAATTAAATATAAATTATCATTATTCATTTTTATACTTTTGTCTTTTATATTGTAAATATATATTTATTCTCTAATTTTGTTGAGTTTCACGTTAGAGTGAACTTTAACTTGATTTCATATAATTATCACTTTAGTTTACAATGCATCAGCATCAAATTTCTACAGATTCAAAGGAAAATTCACTGTTGCAGCATGGTGCATAAAAGAATTTTGATAAAATGTAAACAAATGAATAGAGAAAATTTTTCTCTAAAAACTAATGTATGCTTCATTTTTGGATTAACTTTTAATATAAGACTTGCTGTTGCCTTTCTTTTTTTACTTTTAAAATGATTATTAACTAATAGAATTTTTCAAATAGTTCAATTCATTTATTTTCTTTATATTTGCATCATATTATGAAACTGTTATTTTTCGTTATTAAGGAAAGTACACTGAAACTAATATCATACGAGTTTACGCCTGGTATTGAATTCGATAAAACAACAGCTGATGGACGATAAATTAAAGTATAGCTATCTGTATATATTACTTTCGATTGTTATTTTATTTATTTTTTTTGCAGTTGAACATTAAGTTCGAAGGCAATAGATGGATTCATACAGCAATCGACAGATATTGAAAAAAAAATCTGTGGTTACACGTTATATCAATGATAAAGATCAACAGATAATTGTAAGTCACATTCTATAGGTTTTCGTTGTTCTGTTTTGATAAATTATGTTTTATTGTATGATAGGATATGGAATGTGGTTCAGTGAAAGCTCGTCTTTGGTATAAACGCACCCAATAAAAGGCTTTGCTGACAAATCAGAACTGTTTTCTTTAAATGTCACTTTTGTTCCTAAGTGAATTCCATAATTTTTATTATAGTGTTAAAGAAACTTGAGATTTTACAGAGAGAATAGGGTGTAGGTGTAGATGAAGAGAAAACCTAAACTCACATCCGAACATCGATCACTATCATTTGCATCCAATGCATATGCATTAGAGATCAAAAACAGTATAAAACGTTTCTCAATGTCAACAACTTACACATAAATATCCTTCAACTTTTGACTCTTTCTCTATGTAGTGAGGCTATCAGAAAAGAGCCTATTTGATTTCTAGCAAATGAAGCATGCAACATCAAAGTTTTCTATATGACCATTGCCTGCATTTCTGATCAAGTGACAAAACTATATTGATTGAAGGATGTTGGTGTGAAAGGTATTTGATTAGTAATAGGTACTGGAATAAAGCTTGGCAGAAAACTCGATCAATTTTCTGTGACATACTAGTAGCAGGATATCTCTTCATGTACTCTGCTAAAAACCACCTCAGTATATTTCACTGGAGAGAGTATATATTGTTTTAGTGTATTGTCACTTCGAATCGGAATCATCAAGCTCTATACGCAAACTATGAAAAAATAATAAAACAATAAAAAGAAGATAACTGATGAAGGTCCATGTAAAATTTGTGCTTCGCATCGTATTAAAAATAAACTCATATGCACATAACATTCTTAGCAATATTCAACTGTTGATGAATGTATCCATTTATCATCAAGTCTCTTTTCAATACAAATATATTGTAAAGCTGATATAATATATTCATAAAGATAAGCCCATATTGTTGACTGAGTTTTTTTCCTATAACCTAAAGTAAGTTGATCTATTTCGTGAAACATATTTTGTAATTCTTGATCTTCCATATTTATCCATTGTTGATGAAAGCGTTCTTTAAGAAAACTTTGATGTTCTGAAGCTAGTATAACATGTACATTATTTTCATCTCTATTCGAAAGAAATTTTATTAATAATTAGTGCCATATTGATTCAGGTATTAAAGGTTTTGAATCAGTTTCAATATATTCATCACCAAATATTTCTTGTTTTATTAATAATGATACATGAGATATTGTTTTATAAGGTTTATCTTGTGTATCATAATAAACTTCTTGGTTTTTCTTCAATTTTTTTTATAATAAAATTCAACAAATAGATTATTGATTGAATTTTCAGAAATGAAAACTTTAAATTTTGATTCGAAATCTTTCAAATAATCTGAACATTCATAACACACAATTGTATTTGATTAATTTATAAAATCATTTGAGATATTACGATCTCTTAATTTTTACTACATGTATAAATATAAACACAAGCAGCTTTTGCAAATTTATTTTCTCTACCATAGTCACAATCGATAATTTTTGAATGATCTGAAAATGATTTTACTATGACTGTACAACATTTTAATTCTGCACGTAGTTCATTAAATTCAATATAAAAATCTTGTTTTATTCTACGAAATAAATTTTGTACTTCAATTGTAGTTGAATCTTCAAGATAATTCTTTTTTCACTTTCATCTGTTGATACATCAATAATATAAACTTACAATTTCGAGTAATTCACTTTGAGTTCATAATTTTTTAATATATTTGACGTTTTTATCGTTCCAGTATTTTCTTGATCTTTGATATTCAAAGGAGAAGCTAATGCAAGAGCTACATCTATATGATGTGAATTACCATAATTATTTATTGCACGATTCCAACCTGCAATAGCCTGACGTGCTGAACGATATAATTTACCTGGAAAAAGATACAATTAGTTTACTCAAGAATATTATTAATAAAATTGAAATAAAAAACTGAAACATGTTCATTTTTGTTCCTTTATATTTTCAAATGTACTGTTCTTAATGCAGAGTATATATATCAAAGTATAAAAAAATTCTCTTGTTAGATGATGTTTTCTATAGGATACTGAGATTATAATAATCCACTGCAGAAAACTAAAAACATGAGGTTCAATCAGAGAGGAACGAGATGATTTTGTGTAATTTTCTTCATGATTGTAGCTGTTAATTATACTTTGACAACGAAAGAAACGAAGAATACATTTTTTTTATCACACTGCGTAAAAATCTTTTTTTTTAAGAAATACTAATCCAGAATTCGTTCTGATGGATAATGTTCTTCTTTACTATGTCCTTTCATAAAATCGGACAATTTATTCTCTAGTTTTTGTTTTAGTATAACAATTTCATCATTGGTTAACGGATGTATACCAGTTTTTGTAGCAGCTACTTCTTTTGAAATAACTTCAGCTAATTCTGTACATATTTTTGATTTGATACCATATTTATCTACGTAAGCTAAATGAATATTCGATAGAGTTCCAAGACAATCTTATTCGATAAATTCCATAAGAAATTTATTAATATCATCTCGAGTTATTGGACGATTCATCTTCGGTGGATCTTCTTGAGAATCGTATTCTTAAGGAAGTTTGTGGTATTTAGTCTTGATGCCATATAACACCAAATTTACCATCTAAATCTGAGCCTAATATTTCATTTGAATGTGATCGAGGACCTTTTTGTTGAAACACAATGACATCTTTTAAATGTCTTAATTCAGGACGATCAACTGCATTTTTCATCCATCACTGTATAGTGTACAAAAACTTGACCATAATCTAATACACCATATTCATCAAAAATACCAAACATATTCCTAGCTTTTTTATCTGGTATACACATATTCTTGTTCGATCAATTAATTCACATACAATATTAAATGCACATGTTGTAATTAATTTTATAAAAAAATTGTTCTTCAATTATATTTATATATTATGCTATTAGCTATGGATGGTATTAATAGACAACGAATAAGCCATAAATGATATTCGTTTCGTAAACAAAGAAATGTTGTATGAGATATATCACGACTTTCAAGTAAAGCAATATCTTGCCGATTGAGATACAAAGAACCTAAATATTTACATATATGATTTGAACTAATTTTTCTTATCGATCATGAATAGAAAATTTGGATCATTTATTTTGACGAGACAAGTTCCCCACCAATAAATCATTTTAAAGTCGGATCTATGCTTACTTTGATGTGGACACAAATGAATTTTGAATATCTCAATAAGAGTTTAAATGGACTCTAGGAATACTGTAAATTAGTAGAATATATTTTCAAATTTCGATTTGAAACCTTGCACAGAAGTAAACTTTGATAAAAATGAATTATTATAAAAAATTGAGGTCTTTTGATTTATTTTCACTTTGAATCTGCTTTTATATTTTCGTTTGTGAGGGATCGGTTCATAAAAAAATAGAAAATTGCTTTGTTTCAATGATCCTTCTCCACTAAGGATTTCACAATTCTTGTTCTTGATTATTTTGACTCGTTGAAATTGATGAGAGAAAATAAAATATATTTTTGAGTTCGCTCCTCATTAACTCAGTGAATTACAAAATGAATAAGTTTAATGCCTACTCTATATTATTTATTTTAGAATACATTTCTATTCAAATTCTAGAAGAATTTCTTATTGTTTCAATGGAAATACTTACGATCATTAGTAAATCTATTCATTGAACCTCGAATTTTTAATAGATATTTTTGATTATCAAGATTTGGATCAACTGATAATAAATCTTTACAATCACCATAACAAATTTGTAAAACACTAAAATCATAACGATATTTCAATAAATGTTTCACCTATTAAAATAATTCTTCTTCTATTTCATCACGAAGTTTTGTTGATATTGTTCCAACACCATCAGTAAATGTGTAACTCTTTGTTGCATCCTTTATATCACGTTCATAAATAACTTTATCTGCAGGAACCTACAAATAAAAATCTTTAAAATATTCAAATGCTTTTGAATCTGAACTCTTCGGATCGTTTATACTGCAATAAACTCTACAAGCAGCTCGAAGGTATGTGGAGTAGAGCACATCGGGTCTAATGAGCGGTATAGTAGAATATCGTAGAATGAATTTGAAAGTTATATCCAAAGTCAGAAGAAGTTTAAGCCCTTATAGTTTTCTGTTCTCAAATTTTTAACTCGAAAGATAAAAGTGTAAATGTAGAGTACAGGCCTCGCAGCCGTACTACTTCCCTGATTTTTCATGATCTATCCCGATAGGGGCTATATCTACTTGGTCATGGCATGTTGTATTTCGCGAAACATAATCTGAAAGAAGACTTGAAGTGTTTAGATATAGAAGTTTGCATCCAT
>CAJNOP010003543.1:0-12767 GCA_905250075.1 Rotaria sp. Silwood1 | reverse complement strand
TACCACATGCCCATATTTTGATATGGTTGAAGAACAAAATTAAAGCGGATCAAATAGATAGCGTGATCAGCGCAGAACTACCTGATCCTGAACGAGATCCTCGACTATTTGAAATAATTATCAAGAATATGATTCACGGTCCATGTGGAAGTATCAATCCAAACTCTCCGTGTATGGAAAACAAAAAGTGTACAAAAAGATATCCAAAACAACTCTTGCATGATACAGAAACCGGTGACGATGGATATCCATCGTATAGAAGAAGAAGTTCAGAAGATGGTGGTATCAAAGCCAAAATCAAAATGAGAATTAATAACTCCATTCAAGAAATCGAAATTGACAACAAGTGGGTTGTGCCATATTGTCCACTACTCTCTCGGATCTTTCAAGCCCACATTAATGTGGAATATTGCAACTCGGTAAAATCAATCAAATACATATGCAAATATGTCAACAAGGGCAGTGATCAGGCAGTGTTCGGTTTGGGAAGAGATGGAGCACCAGTTGATGAAATTAGTAACTACCAGTTAGGTAGATACATCAGTAGCAATGAAGCAGTCTGGCGAATCTTGGATTTTCCAATTCACGAACGATATCCAACCGTTGTTCATTTGGCTGTTCATTTGGAAAATGGTCAACGCATTTATTTCACCGAAGATAATGTTCATGAGAAAGTTAATGAACCACCAAGAACAACACTAACAGCATTTTTCTTACTCTGCCAGAAAGACGACTTTGCCAAAACGCTGTTATACTGTGATATTCCAAAATACTACACATGGAACGCGTCTGAAAAAGTGTTTAAGCGACGTGTTCAAGGAACTGCTGTGCTTGGCTATCCAGACATTAGAGAAGGAGATGCATTGGGTCGTGTTTACACTGTGCATCCTAATAATTTCGAATGCTTTTTCCTACGACTCTTACTTCATGTGGTCAGAGGCCCTACTTCATTTGAAGCTCTTCGAACTGTAAACGGTCAGATCTGTGCAACATTTCGTGAAGCGTGTCAATTACATGGATTACTGGAAGATGATCAGCAATGGGATGCCACCATGTCCGAAGCAGCTGCAGCTCAATCGCCAGCAAGATTAAGAAATCTATTTGCTCTTATACTAGCTGTTTGTGGACCATCCAATCCAAAACAATTATGGGAGTCGTACAAAGAAAGCTTGACTGAAGACATTCTGAGAAATGCTCGCAGGCAAAATCCTGGAATGAATTTGGATTATACACCAGATATGTTTAATCAAGCACTGATTATTATTGAAAATAAAGTTTTAGAGATGGGTGGCAAAGAACTTGAGAAATTAGAGCTCCCAACTCCTCAACGAAATTCGGGTGATCGATTAAACAGTGCAATGCTCAGAGAAACAAGTTATGATGTGAAAGAGTTTGATGCTTATATAACAGCAAATGAGCCACTGTTGGTGCCGGATCAGAGAGCTGCATACAATGCGATTTTGGATCAGATCGAGAAGAAAGCTGGTGGAATAATCTTCCTTGATGCACCTGGTGGAACAGGGAAGACATTTGTCATTAATTTGTTATTGGCTAAAATCCGGCATCAGTCAAAGATTGCGATTGCGGTCGCCTCTTCCGGTATCGCTGCTACGCTGCTTCACGGTGGTCGTACTGCGCACTCGACATTAAAGTTACCTCTTAAGTTTTTGGAAAATCAAACTCATGTCTGTAGTATTACCAAAGGAACTGGCGAAGCAAAGGTTCTGCAAGAATGTGAACTTATTGTATGGGACGAGTGCACAATGGCTCATAGGTATGCATTAGAAGCTTTGAACCATACTTTACAAGATCTTCGTAACAATGGAAAGAATATGGGTGGAGTAGTTGTACTTATTGCTGGCGATTTTAGGCAAACATTACCAGTTATTCCAAAGGGTACCATGGCTGATGAGCTAAAAGCTTGCTTGAAATCTTCGTATCTTTGGAGACATGTTGTACCATTAAAACTCAGTACTAACATGAGAGTGCACTTACGAGGTGACGTATCTGCCGGCCGTTTCGCTGAACAACTTCTCGCAATTGGAAATGGCAAAATACCTGCTGACCCAGTCAGTGGACTTATTAATATTTCAGACAACTTTTGCAATATCGTTGAATCAGTCGAAGAACTCAAGAATAAAGTGTTTCCAAACATTCAAACTCAGTACAAGGATCACAAATGGTTATGTGAACGTGCTATTCTGGCTCCGAAAAACGTCAATGTAAATGCTATCAATCTACAAATACAGCAACAACTTCCTGGTGAAGCTATATCTTACAAATCAATTGATACAGTTAAAGATATCGACATGGTAGTTCAGTATCCAACTGAGTTTCTCAATTCACTCGAACCTTCTGGAATGCCACCACATAACTTGCGTCTGAAAATTGGATCATCTATTATGCTCCTAAGAAATCTGGATGCACCAAGATTATGTAATGGTACAAGGCTATGTGTCAAAACTCTAATGCCTCATGTAATCGAAGCAACGATCATGACAGGTTGTGCAAAAGGTGAAGATGTATTCATACCAAAAATACCTTTGCTCCCTTCTGATATACCATTCGAATTTACACGACTTCAGTTTCCAGTACGGCTTGCCTTCGCAATGTCTATTAATAAGGCTCAAGGGCAATCACTTAAAGTTGCTGGTGTCAATTTAGAAACTCCTTGCTTTTCTCATGGTCAACTTTATGTGGCATGCTCGAGAGTAGGAACTGGAGAGAATTTATATGTTTTTGCTCCAGATGGAAAAACGAAGAACATCGTGTACAAAACAGCTTTACAATGAAAACTTCTATTTTACTGTTTTTTTGCTTGAAAGAAGTTCATCAATAAAAATATAAAAAGGAAAAAAGTCTATAACGGCTTTAATGTGTTGAATATTAAAATTAAAAAAGAAAAGATTCGAGTGTAGCTTATGATATTGCAGATGAATAGCTGTTGAGGACTGTGGCAACATTGTATTATCATCCGTGAGATATATGCTATCGTATCATCTCCATACATCGGGTACCTCCGCTAGTCAGCTTATATTTACGTTCCTTTCTATAAGTTGTTTTGTACGCCTTTTTTGCGCCCGTTCGATAGGTTCTCTTCAGTAATGTCACAACATAATATCAGGATTGGCTTTCCTAGGGTGTGAGCGTGGGTGTGGGTGTGGGTGTGGACGTGAATGTGGGTGTCGTTGTTAGCAGATACAGACAACCCACAGCAACAGTCACATTGACACCCACACCGACATACCCGCACCCACACCCACACCCACACCCACCCACACCCACACCCACCCACATACCCACATCCACACCCAATCACACCCACCCACACCCCACCCACACCCACACCCCACACGCACACCCACCACCCACACACCCACACCCTGTTCCATTTTTCATTTTTTTCTTCCAACACACCCAAAAGAGAAGATAAAAAGACAGTTTCATACAAGTAAAGGGTTATCTCTATTACAATAGAAACAAAGGGAAAAAAGAGAAAAAAGACAAGACAAAGAGGTAAAAAAGTCGTCTTAAGTAAAGAGTCAAAAGTAAAATTGAAGCAAGTAAGAATGTCATCCGCTTAGTTTACATCAGCAGGTATCCAACGCTTCAAGAAAGCTTGCTTCGACTTCTTCGACTGTTAGAACTTTTTCCACTCCAGAAAATGTGTCCAAACATGTCATTCGAAGTAAAACGTACTGAATGTAATTATGCAGAGATTTTCTAGATCCGTCTTCCTGAATATATAAGAATTGTTGTGAAGATGGATCTTCTAAAACCCTTCCTAGCAAGGTTTGAACTTCTGTAGACGACAGAACATGGCTGGAAGCGAGATGGGCTAACCATTTGGCAGCATAATATCGCTGTATCATGGAATCAGACTGCAGATAGGGAAATATAAGTTCGATACAGGCACGATCGCCCACATTTTTCACAAACTCATAAACGTTAATTTCATTAAAATCTTCAAGACTGAGTTTGAAGATCATAGTAATGAAGTCAGATGTCAAGACATCGAAAGCCGAGTATAGTTGAATGCATATTCTTCGTTCATTAAAGTGTGCTTTATTGTAGAAGCGATATAGCGCATTTTTAAACTCCTCCTCAGATGTGTTCTCGCGTATGGCTTGCAAAAGCTCTTCTCTCTTTGCTTCAAGAAGATTACATGCAACTTTGATAAACACTTTAGACGATGAGCAAAATATATCTAACAATGGAGTACTTTTACCATATAAGCACTCAAGAAAATCATTCACAAACTTTCCCATGAGCTCTGTACAATGTTGATTAATCAGTGAAACAATCGTATCAGCGTCGAGCCTGCCAGATCTGTCTGCTATAGAAATCGATATTATGGTCAAGAGAACATAGAGCATATGAACGTCGACACCCAATTTGATTGTGACATTGTTCATATCCTTTTCATTAGTAAGAGTAGAAGAGAGAACGCACGCTGTAGCGAAGCGTGCTATAGCACTGTTCACTTCATATAAGCTCCGTAGTTGCAAGCACAACTTCTGCAATTTTTCTGAGTCATTCTTCAAATCAACGGTTGAATTCATCAAACCTCTTAAACATGCAACTATAGTTTGATCTCTCGACACTTTATCAATATCCGATATTTTCTGTGTCAGATGTGTATGACAATAGGTGAAAATGTGACGGATCAGAACGTCTTTTCCCTTCACTTGAGTACCTAAAATCAACGCAGCTGCTTGTTGGACCAAAGGAAGGCTAGCTTTATCCAATAGCGATACTAATAATTCAAATAAATTCCCACTCAAACTTGCATTCCAAGACTTCGCAATAATGTGTAGCAGAACAGAAGATAAGTACTGATCAAATAAAGGATCGACAATCGTTTTCAATTCATCAATCAGTGCATGTAAACGAGTTTCAATATTCTCACGTATGTTATCTGACCAACCATCTATCATTAGAAAAAACGACACATGTCGATATTCATCATCCACGTTCCTTTCCGTGTATGAATATATTCGTTTTCTCTCTAAATTCAACAATGCATCCAAAGCTTCCACTGAAGTTACGTCAAATCTTGTAAATCGAATAGCTTCGCGATCTTGTTTGTCATCGTATACATTCATATATAACTTTTTCAAAGTATACCATATGGATTCAGTCCATGCTACACATTTTAGACCGATAAAGTCCGTGCACACAGATATAAAGCTGGCTTGTGCCGCTTGACGAATCGAGTCAATCGGACTCAAGAGCGACTTCTCCAGAATCTCTTCTACATTGGTCTGAATAGTAGGAGTCATTTCACCCTGTCTTATTAACAGAAATACTGCTAGATAAGCGAATTGCCTACGGAATTTATCACTCCTATAATTCAGCCAACTTTCAATTACAGGACGATCCCGTGCTTCAAAACCGTTGCAGCTTCGTAGTTTGTCGAAAGGAATTTCTACTATATCAGACAACTCTTGCCGCAGATAGACGTTAATCATAGCTATTCCCCGATGAATGAATATGAAGTGGATATAGCTAGAAGAGAGCGACGTCCAAAGCTGGTCGAGCTGGGTATTGGACATCTGTAATCTATTCGACTCGTGTTCGAAGGGTATAAAGACACTCAAAATTTGCGCATCAATTGCTAATTCTGTTAAGTACATTTGAGCGAAAAGGACTTTTTCAGACTCATCGAGTATTTCTTCGGTCTTCAAATACTCTGTGAAGGCTGGAGAATTCATTTGAAAAATAGCGGAGAGGTTTGGACGGGAAAGAAAAGAAGAAGGAACTTTAAAACGAAATGCATCTTTACATGATAAGTAGGTCGCCTCTTGGTCTCTAGCCTCCTCTTCGTCTACTGGTATGGCTTGTACTCGTGCCCATAAACTATCTTCAAATCTTCGAAGAGAAGAATGAAACTGTTCTCCGTCCTCTATACACATGGCCACAAGAAGGGCTGACATCAGTAATGGCATATCAACAGAGAGTCGGTTAATTTCAATAAAGAGCTCCTCCAGCATAGTGTAATAGAAAGTGGTGTCGACCCAGCGACGGACTATTTCTTTGATATGACGAAAGCAGAGAAGTCTTAGATATGCATCCTGAATAGCTCGCGTTGTTACCTTTGCCTGCTCCAAAAATATCTTTGGAGTTTCAGCCAGTTGACTCAAGCAAGCTATGCTGATGGACGCTGTGTAGAGCTGAAGATCAGCTTGTTTCGCGGCCGAAATACTTTGAGCATCAAAGAATCGGTTCTTTTCTCGCTGTAGAAGTTCTTCAACTGTATGCTCAGGCAATTCAGATGCATCCGCGTCAGCCGACTGGAATCTATTCTCCTCCCGCCGTATCAGATGGGTAAGAGCATCGGAATAGCTGTCCAATTTATAAAGTTTAACCAGTTCACTCAAGACCTGTAGTAATAAAAGAGGCCGTGCGGTATCATCTTGGACATTGTTCAACTGAAGCAGTGCTTCAGACAGGAGCACCATATAAGGAAATTTTTCGTTCTCATACGTATCAACTTGTGTATCTAACCGATCACTCAAAACAAATCTCTCGAAAAGTGGCTGAAGGCGAAGAGGCATAAATGCAACTAGAAAAAGTGGATGATTGTGAAGGAGCTGATACGGGTGTTTTCCTTCCTCAATTTTCTCAGCATCGTCATCTTGATGGTTTAAATGAAGATTGCCGAGTATTTTGAGAAACCTTGTAGAGCAAAAATGAAATCTATCTGCATTAAAACTATATCCTAGCGGTACAGCTTTCTGTATTGGCATTAACGTCATTCGTTCATATGCTACACACATGGCTAGTGTAACTGATTCTGGTCTTTGTGAATCGAACAATAATTCTCTAGAAATATTAAGTCTGTCTTTGTTTGGGTTACGCTTTGCTGTTATGGATTTGTAATGTTCTCTTAAGTGATAGAATACCAGTTTCAATCGGTACAAAGCTCGTGGAAGGGAGAGGTAACAGCCAAAACGTTGGTAGAATGTTGGACATCCGACACCTCGAAGACAAATGAGTGCAATACAAGCATCGACTACCCGTCTCGAAAGATCGTCTTTGTGTGAACTGGACAAGATTTTTTCGCACTTCTCTGTCAAATTCTGTAGTCTAATAGAAGCTTCAGTTTGATCATCAGCAAAATACTCCATAAGCATCTTGGACAATGGAGTACTTCTATACATGTCAGATGCATCGAATTCGATCGAATATTCTTCATCTTCTGTGACTTCAACAAGACGAATGCCACCACACAGTGCTACGATCGCTGATAAGACAGAAACATGCATCTCAAATATAGTTACATCCTGTTCTAGCAGATAATCAGCAAGGACATTCGAATGGCAGCCCTCCTTAAAAGCCAACGTTCGAGAAGCCATGTCCTTCATTGTTTCCATATTCTCATCAACTTCATCAGCGAATAGCAGTTCTAAAAACTCTGGCTCTGACAGCCAAGGAGGATTGTGGGGACCTACATACGATCTATTTCTATAATCAAAATCTTCGAAGAGCAATTGACAGAGATGTTTTCTGTGCATTCCTTGGTGTAAAAGTGTCTTCACGAAATTTTGACCAGTAGCCGAACGATTAAATCGGCCGCTTACATTGTTCCACAAAACTTTATCTCGAGAAGAAATAAGCACGTAATCAAATATTCGGCGCATAATATCTGCAGATGGCGCATTAGAGAACTCGTCGAGCACATCGAATAACAAGATCACACCAACTGGTACTGACTCTACAGTTTTCTCCATCAGACTTATGCAGAAAAGATCAAACTCTTCCGACAGCCAATGGCTATTTATCCACCCGATGGCAAGTGCCAAAGGTTCACGAAAATTCTGTTTCATTATATGATTGAACACGCGCTCACCCATTGATGTCGGTGACATTTGTATTTCATTGTACAAAGGATTTATAATAGACATAGCTACGAAATATTCTTGAAATGTTCGATGTACAAAGCCGTATACATCAAGACCAAGAGCAGCTACAAAACCGACATTCGAATTCAGCTTTTGAATGAATTTTTCTACTAGGAATTCTAGCTGATTAAAAGGAAGAGAAATATTTTTATGATTATAGAAAGTTTTGAGTGATACAAAAGACAAACGTTTCAAGTCGAATGTGTCAATTAAACCCGAAGGACAATAATTATGCAAGTGGCCAGCCATATCATACAGAACACAATTAGCCGCTTCTGTATTTAGTTGCATAGTTGGATCAATGGTGAACGATGTAGCTAATGCGGATTTCACTGTAGTTTCATATAAGGATACTCGCGAAGCTAATGTTCTCTCGGCAGACTGTCTATGTACGAATGGCAGAGCCAGGGAAAGCAATGCAGGATGCGACCAAATTTTTTCGTTCGCACTTTGAAAAAATGAATGCATTATTTTCCCTTTTTCTCGAAGCATACATTCCGTCTTATTATTCAGTTTTACTAAATTTAATGATTGTATAGATCGACCAATTGCATAGTTCACTTCAAGAAACCAGTGATCTATAAACCTTTTGGCCTCGTCACCTGTTAGCTCTCTTAAAATGAAATGCACAAACTGTTTTCCCTTGAGTGGGAAAAGACGGTATCCAACCATACGAGAGGTTACTATAATCTGATTGCCTTGAACTAAACCAGGTGATTCGTAAAATAATCCACCCCAGTCTGCAATTATCACAGACTCGTCATTTACTGAAATATTTCCAGGAGTTCGTACATGATCCTCGGCGAAATTCTCGATCAAGCTAACTATCTTCTGTCTTTGAGCATAGTCTGATACTTCATCAAGGCCATCGAACAACAAAATTGTATGTCCATGTAACATAAACTCAAGTATGGCAGAAGCATGCTTTTCATGAGCATAGAATCTACCAAACCATGTATGGTGGCCAATATAGTCAAAGAGAGATGGCGTATTTGGCTGCACCTCTAACCATGTGATGAGTTCACCTATTCGAATTAAAATGGGAAGCCTTTGTTGCTTGTCGTCATTCCAAAAAGCGCGGGCAGCCTGCAATAAAATCCAACGAAGCAAAGTTGTCTTTCCGCTACCTGGATCCCCCAGAATCACAGACCAGCGATACTTTTCGAAGAAAAAGGGAACATTTATGGTTCCGTTCCAAATGATAAATATATCTTCACTGGAAGGAATAAAAGCACTTGTATCAGGCTTAATGGATATTCCTTCCTCCAAAACACCGAGATCACCTATTACTAGGTGGTTACTGGGTGACTGAAGAGGAATATCAATTTTCTCTGAGACACCTTGTGCTAAATCGGGTAAAATGGTTTCCTCCTGCTCATAGACAAGTCGAACGGTCTGAATGACATTCTCACTTGTGAGACCTCTCACAGGCAGAGTAGAATGAAAAGAGATACAGCTGTCTAAATACTCTTTCAGAAACTCTTTGTACTTCTCGCATAACTCACGTATAGTCTTTCTTGTCCCATGTGCTTCTTCGAACTGGTGTTGCCTTCTCTTTAGTTCGTTCTCGAATTCGATTGTGAGTGTGAAATGAGACCAAATGAGTGGGTCTTCTTGTGCTGACCGATGCTCCAGAATACATTGACAGTCTCCTCTGTATGAATTCCAGGGATGCCAGGGATCCTGGAGAACGAAAGTTTCTTCTTCTTCTTTTGCGTCACGACGATCACAGACGTACTCAACCCACATCAATGCTCTGTTCAAACGGCGAAGAAATAATTGAGTCCATTCATCTGCAGCCGAACTTGTTTCTATTGATAAAACTTCGACTGCTGAGATCACAGTATCAAGGTCATCATCATCAGATAGTCGGGATTGTATAGACGAAATACAATGTTTATAGGCGTGTAAACGTCTTATAATATCGAATACATTGATTTCCATTTCCAATGTGTAATGTTGCAAGTAAATGCGAAGTTGTCACCACTTCTTTTTCTGCAGCGTGAAAAATATGCCTATTGTGAAAAGGAGAATGAGCATGTGAAGGTAATACATGTTCTCCCTCTCAGTCAAGCTATTTTTATCGTTCTGGAGGGTGTGGATCTGTCGATGTGGCTGCATCATATTCTAATTCACTGCTCATATTCCAAGGGAGAAAAAGCAGATTTTAGCATTTAAAATCTCTAAAATCTGTTGAAATCTTTCAAAATCTCTAAAATCTTTCAAAATCTTTCAAAATCTTTTAGAATCTTTCAAAATCTTTCAAAATCTCTCAAAATCTTTTAAAATCTTTATATTAGAGGTGAGCAGGTGTAGGAAGTTACCATTATCGATAAGTGGTAATGGTATCCTTGAGGCCAGAACTTCTACTATAGAGGATACCCTTGCGTTCTCACATTTTATACTAAGGATGTATCTTTGGATCCTCAAGTCCTATACTAGAGGCTACGCTTGGGCCCTCATGTACTAATATAGAGGGTACCCTGGAGGCCACAAGTCGTATCAAACGGGGTACCTTCGAGTCCTCATCTTCTATTATAGAGGGGTACATTTAGGTCCTCAAGCCTGACGCTGAGTATCCGTAAGTTCTTAAGTCCTATACTAAAGAGGTATCCTTGAGTTCTCCATTATTAGTAAAGAGCGGTACCCTCAGGTCCTAGAATTCTACTACATGAAGGTACTCTTGTGTCCGCAAGTCCTACTGTAGGAAGGTATCCTTGGCTCCGAAAGTTCTGCTATAGAAGGTACCCTTGGGTCCTCGAATCGTATATTAGGGAGTATTCCTGGGCCTTCAAGTCCCATACTAGGGGGTACCCTTAGGTCTTCAAGTAATACACTCAAAAAAATAAGGTACCGCACGAAACCAAAGATAGTTTTGTAATCTCTACGAAAATTTAAAATGATTTCGTATGAAGCACGAAACTTAACCCTTTCCAGCCGGCTCCCAAAAAGCAAACAGCAAGAATATATTGTCTTGCATATTTTTTGTTGCTCTACCACAGTGATACCAAAAATACATTTTTCAGAATAAAAAAATCTCTTTTGTATCCAATGGCTACATGTTGCCATTTGGCAACACCCGGCCGTAACGGGTCAAATTAGTTGAAAAATTTTTTTTCGATTTCGATTATAAAAATGCATTATTCAGTACCTCTTCGTTTATTAAAAACACTTAAACATGAAAAGAATTACTCAAACATAGATAGAGTGCCTCCATGCAGCTTTTTCAAAATTTAAGTTTCGTTTTTAGTGACAAAACTCCAGTGCACGAGACTAGCAGTTCTCCAAAAAGGACACAGAAAACAATAATTGGTTTGAATATGAATGTGCGTGTAGATAAATGAAAGACCTACACCAACGTCTGCATTTAACTCACGATGCACCTATTCTTGTTCGGTTATAACACTCTGAAGGCTAGCAAACTTGAATTTTGCCACTAAAAACTAGATTTAAATTTGAAAAAAGCTGTGGAAAGCATTCTATACATGTCTGAGTCATATTTTCTTCTAAAAACGTTTTGAACAAACGAAAAGACATACAATAGTGTAAGTTGATGATCAAAATCGAAAAAAAATTTTTTCAATTTTTTGACCCATTACGGCCGGCTGTTGCCAAATGGCAACATCTGTAATTTTCATTGTTCGGATTTACTGAACAATCCTTTTTATTAATGCAACATGCAATAGATCTACGTAGCAAAATTTACAGCTAATGACTTCTAGTATTGAATCAGTCAATCTGCATAAAAATGTATTTTACGGTTGAATGGCTTCTATGGGATATTGTAGATAAATTCGGCTATGCTCTCAACGAAAAGTTCCTTTTTGTATTGGAAACCGTGAGTGTATGCTGAAATGTACTGCAGTAATTATCAAATAGTTAAAAAGTTTTATATCTTTACTATAAGCAAGCCATCCTAGAAATATTGACTGAATGTTGCCAAATGGCAACATCCAGCCGAAAAGGGTTAAGAAGGTTTCGAATTTTGATACGAATTCGAAGCCTTTTTAGGTTTCGTATGATACTTTTGAGGTCTTCCAAAAATATTCGTGAACGTTCGACAATCATTTTGAACCTTTCTTGGGATTTTACGAAAAGTTAAGAAAAGGTTTCGATTTCGTTGCAAAAAAAGTTTTGTATGGTACCATACTTTTTTCATACTACTACCCAGTTAGTTGAGGAAACGCTGTTCTACCGTTAAAACGATGTTTAATGTCACATCGTTTAAACGATGAAATATTGACCAAATTACGCGTTTATCACAAAAAGCGATTTTTTTATGTCATAAAGTAATATTACGTTCTTGTCGTTTAAACTTCGAATTGTAAATGTCATAAATAATGATTCGTTGACGTTAAAACCATAATTTTTTATTACAGTGCACGTCAAAAATTTTTCCCCCCTTTTGTATTTTTTAGCTTTTATCACTACATCTTTATAATTTATTAACTTCCTATATATAGAAAGAAAGCCCAGAACGCGCTGCATCTTATGGTATATTTACATCGAACAACAAATGCAGTTTGTAGTATAAAAGGTGTATTAGAAAAAGACGTTACATTTTTTTTTACTGCAAAAATTGTTCAAAATCTTAAAATGTATGAAGGGTAACTAGTTTTTAGGATAACTTTGGATTGAAACGAGATAGAGATCTGTGGTTTTCACCGTTAGAAAGAGGACATAAAGATGCATCGAATTCTATACTTCGCACATCTCTGACAAGTTTTGTTAGGGTCTTTAGCGAACTTTTCTTCAAAAATCGAGACTTCTACAGAGGATAAAGTGAAGTTTTTTTCCAAAAATACGAGAAAGGCAGTTTTTGAAGAAAAGTTCGCTAAAGACCCTAACAAAACTTGCCAGAGA
>CAJNOP010003542.1:0-12769 GCA_905250075.1 Rotaria sp. Silwood1 | reverse complement strand
GGTTTTTTTTAGAGTGTACAATATCACGAAAAATACTATCAGTGACACTAGTGACGACAATAGCGACGAGCACTATGGTAACATCAATTACGACAACGGCATGGTAGATCAAAAAAAAACTATAATCATCAGAATTTCTTGCTCTTGCTTTTTCTTTTTCATTTCATTGAAAGTTAATATGGTTTTTGTTGTTCTGTTTTGTTTTTCCAAGGGGGAAACTGCTGACTCCAGTCCCTTGGAGATAAGTGGAGTCAGTGGAGACAGAGTGGTGTCAAGTGGAGTCATAGAGAGTCTCGCAAAAATTCTTGTCTACCTTCAGAATAGGTATGCACCAGTACTAGTTAAATGGGTACCAGTCCGACTGAGTATATATTTAATTAATTTATGTTCATTGCGTCATCGGTTGTTTAGGGTATCCATAGTCCTCAACTCCTATATTTCGGGGGTACCTTTAGGTCCTCAAGTGCTATATAATGGTGATACCCTTAGGTCCTCAAGTCCTATATTATGAGAATACCTTTAGGCCCTCAAACGCTATTCTCTTGGCTGTAGTCAAGGTCTTAATTCCGAAAGTGACTCTGGACTGTGTGCTTGCGTATTTGTCCACAGGGTAGTAGTTCGAATCTACAGTCTAGGGACCCAATCGATCGTCTTGATTCACGGTACTTGTATATAAATCATTATTCAAAAGGCATTCCATTATTTATTCCTACAAAGAATACCTCGACGTTAATTGGTTTATAAAATTGCGAATAACGTTGCCAAAACTTTTTGACAACTCTAAGGATTATATAGAGCTGCCGATAGGTGCTGAAGAGCAGACTTCACGATTGATTTCGAGAGTGGAGTTGGTAGGGATGCAAATTTTGCAGAAACTCCGTCATCTTCAGCGCACAAAGTCAGTATTGTTTCTGTTCCATATCTTGCGGAAAATCGATGCTATGTGTGCCCCATTTCCTGCAGGGATCGCGAAGTTTAGGAGAAAATGCGACACAAATACGATTCGGTTTGTGCGAGAAATACAGAGGAGGGGACTGCATTTTCTGCGAGATATTTGGTCTAAATAACCTGGACGTTCGGCAAGAATTTGGCAGAGAGCATGTCTCCTTTGGTCGGATTAGAGCAAATTGACGTCTTTTGTACTTTAGTGTAGTAATCGATTTCCCAGAAAGTATTATCAATGTTTTTGGCAGAAAGTCTGAAGTTCGTTACGTGCAAGCCTTCCCAGTCCCTAAATCGGGAACCATGCTCAAACCGTATAATAAGCGGCACACATAGATCCTCAAGGCAAATATTATTGGTACTGGGATCCCGCTTGCTATATGCTATGAGGAGCTATGGCTATCTTTACGAGAGAGGCCGTAAAGACCTTTGGTTGTCCATCTCGTATAGACCTGCGGAACCTATGGGTACCCCTATATAATACCGCTAGATACTTTGTGGGTAACGCTATAGTATAGACTTCGAGGACCTATCTGTACTTCTGTATAATAGCCTTTGGGGACTTTTCGATACCTCTGTATAATAGACCTTGTGGATCTAAGGGTATCCCCATTATATAGGACCTAAGCACCGAAACGTACCTTCATAATATAGGACTTGAGCATCTAAACGTACCCTCAAAAGACAGGACTCGAGGACTTAAGATACCCCATTATATAGAACTTTAGGACCAAAAGGTACCCTCGTCATATAAGTCTTGACAAACTAAGGGTATCCCCATTATATACCACTGCATAGAGCCGAACTACTGTCCTGCGGATAAACACGCAAACACACAGTCAATTTTGGGATTAAGACCTTGACTATAGTCAAGAGAATAATACTCAAGGCTTCATATAAGAGTGAAGTCATATAGAGTCATGGGGAGTCAGAGTGGAGTCAAGTGGAGTCAGAGTGGAGTCAGAGTGGAGTCAAGTGGAGTCATGGAGTCAGCTGTTTTCCCCTTGCGTTTTTCTCATATATATATGGAAGATTCATTGTTATGAAAGTAAACTGTGGTTTTTGTTTTTTTCTTGTTTCTTCTTTTTTTGTTTTTTTTCAGATGACATATTTTAATTATGAATGGCAATTCGAGTAATCCAATAGTTAATCTCATCTTTCTATCGAAATAAATAATTCATTGAGCGTCGATAAGATGAAATCGGTAGAACAGCAAAATAAAGAAAAACACAAAGAAAAAGTATTATCATCATTACTTGATAAACAGATAAGATTTTATTATTTTGCTATCTTTATAAATTTTTTTTTTGATTAGGAACAACGAAACAATGATAGTAATCAAACGACAACAACTATGCTACATGCCGATTTCGAAACAACATTCAAATGTGGCTACTGTAATATGTCCAATGTTGAATTTAAAGAACGACTCTTCAAGGTTACTAGTCAAGATCAACGTCGTCAAACGTTTGTCAAGCAATGGTTAGAAATCGATATGACATTATTAGAATTTATACGAAAATATACTTGTATTATTGCTCATGTCTATTGTTTAAAAATGGAATTAGATTCCTATAAAAGTTATATTGATAGGACACAATCAGAATATCTTTGGTTATCACAATTGCGCAAAATGAGAATGAAAGAAGATAATATCGATGAAAATTTTTCTGAAACTCAAAAGTACATCAGATATCAATTAAGAATTACTGAACAAAGTTTGAGTAAGGCCATCACAAAACTCATCAACTGTATTCAAAATCAAGAAGCTATCTCAGGATCATCTGTTATGGACATGACTTTACTAAAAGCTTATATTATTACATTCGTACGACAAGATTATCGAGAATTACATGATGATGTTGAACAGAAAAAAAGATTATTATTATTAAAGGCAAATGATGTTCGTTTAGTAAAAGAATTTTTTGATTTAAAACCAAATTCAATACAAGTAAGAAGGGTTTTAATAGTAGTCTTCATAGAAGACTACTGTGAATCTTATTGTCTTTTGTATTTAGATAAGTTTAGCTAGAAGTATATGGAGGGCAACTATTCGAGAAGAAGAAACAAAGAATGGTAAGGTTTTTTGTTTTTTATTTTCTTTTTCGAAATCAGACACGTTAAATCATGATGAAAAGCATCTCTGTCGTTTAATAGTACTACTGAATTACAAAGACATCATTCACAGTACCAGTTTATCACTATCGTTAATGAAACTTCCATTTTCTTCAACTTCAGCAGAATCGCAAACTCTCAGTGTAATAAGTACGATCCATACTATTACGGATAACATAGAAAAGGACAAGAAAATTTTTCTTGATCTTAGTCAACAACAACAAAATTTATCATCCACAGACAATTCTCAATGGAAGACTCATTTATTGATGAATATCATTGAAAGTCGACAAAGAACATTAAAACAATGTTTTCAATTCAATGATGATTTTTTAAAACAAACATTATTTAATCTGAATCAATACAATTTTATTAATGAGAATGTTGATGTTAATCCTAATATTAATTAATGATGATATGGAGTATATATACAAGAATAATTTACACAATGATCATCATATGTATTTATATTGCAGTATATGACTAGAAATATTTCATTGGATGACAAACATATTTATTTTGTTTTTATATGTTCAAGTATCTTCTTTCTATAATGAACTAGTGTCAAAAAAAATCAAACAGACATGATTATTCTTTGTTTTTTTTTCTCGTTTCTCTTTGTTTGATTATATATCTCACTACCATACTTTCTATTGTACTCTCATTTTATTCTAACTTGTTCTTCTTTTTAGTTTGGTTTGGTTTATTCTAGATAGAGATATTAGTGACCAATATGAGTGCAGACAAGACTAAAGAAGTAGGAAAAACACTTAGTCGAGAATTTATTGTAGATAAAATTGTACTAAACTTCAATGAAAAAAACAATCAACCAAGGAACAATCTATTTCACAATGAAAACAACAACCTAAAAGCCCAAACAATCAATGCTATCACGAAAAATATCTCGCCATTCACTCCATTGAATCTAACTTCCATTTCAGACAATTTTCTTCAATAACAACAGAAAACTATACTCTACGACGTTCACAATTCATACTTCTCACTACTAGAAATACGTGCTCAAGCAATGCATAACAGAACCATGAGATCTGTACAACCTATATAAGACCAAATCTTTCACGTCCGAATGTTATTAACAAAATTGTGAATTCGAACTACGTATGTGTATATATTTATATATATATATATACCGGGTGGCCCAAAAGGAAGGGAAAAATAATAGGTATCGAATAATAACTGATGAAAAACTGTTAATAATATTTTTTTTATACTTTTCATTGATGTAGAGACCTAAAACTTTCAGAAATAAAAGGTCTTCATTAAATATATATGCAATAAAAGTTTCAGCTTTCTACATCAATAAAAAGTATGAAAAATATCATTAACATTTTTTCATTAGTTATTATCGAATACTCATTATTTTTCCTTACTTTTGGGCCACCCCGTATATATATGAAACTAATATGTTTCAATGTTTATTGTTGGGACTTTTCAAAAAAATTCTTCCATATATATTCATTACCAATTTTAATGTAGTTATAATGTTTCTAAACCATACCTGCTGATGATCCTTTGGGAAAGAATCGACACATGTCGTATGACTTTCTTTGAAACATTTTTTATCCTTTCACAAACACACCCTATTCTTAGACAAGTTGGTAATGGCTATTTGTCTCAAGTCACCAAGTCGATAGCACACTGATTACATATGCCATACACAAACAACTCCTATGACTCGCATGTAGTTAGTTAGTATGTATGAGGAGCGTAAATGATTAAGCGAGAAGAATTCTGTATCAGGCTGGCCGTCTGTCCAGAGCTGCAACTCGGAATAGTTCTAGAAAATACATTGGACTTTCGAAACTGTCATCGGACAGTTTTCCACAAACACTCACTCTTTATTTATTATTTTTTGTAGATTTATTAATTATGACGATATTACAGCATACTCCCATCAACACTAACATGAAAATATCTACACTCTCAATTACACTACCACATAAATCTTTGTTATCTACCTTGTATATGAACTAACAAAATCATATAGAATCTATTTCAATATACTTAGGGACTTATTGATAAGTTCCAATAGATGTGCTGGATACAATGATTAACTTGATTGAAGTTTTGATCTCTTTGACGTTCTAATGTTTTTTTTTGTTATGTTCTAGATAATTTTTGAACTTTTTTGAATTAAACCAATTGAATAGGAATATGAAATGTCTGAACGATGGAATCATGACTTAAATGAACATGCTTTCAATGATAATAAAAATGAATTCTCTTTTGATCAAGAAACATGTCAATTACTTCAATATGTTGATTTGAATGGCTTTTCAGAATTGATTGATCATATGGACTCAACCGATCAGATAAATGAAGACTTGAAACAAGGAATTTCACATATACGAGATCATTTTATGAAAGAAAATTATGTTTTACGAACATCCTACAAAGGTTATTCCTTACATATATTTCCATCAAATGATTTCAAATTACTATGTTCTGATTATATCGAACTAACGGGTATTTACAAATTCATACAAAACATGGATACAATTGAACTAATTGAACATGATCAATTTTTATTCAATATTGTCAAACAAGTCCAAACGAAATTGGATGATTTATTTTGTTCCAATTGTATTACTCAACGACAATATGATCAGATGCGAATAAGTCGTTCAGAAGTGGAATTAAGTTATTTAGTTTTTGCCTTAAATACTCCAGTAAAGGTATGTTTTCATTGTTATTTTTTATTTTTTTTTGTTTTTATTTTGCTCTTTTGTTATTCTTATATACTACTATATACTGTACATTCTTTAAATTTAACCAGGGTAATATCTACACAATTCGACCTGTAGTAGTTTGTAATAAGGGGCCAACAATGCGTATTTCACGTTATCTGTGTAATTTACTTTGGTCCCTCTTTCATCAACTAACAGGTTGTAGAACATTTCGCAATGGTGTTGATGTTATTGAAAATTTCGAATCATATGCAAGAAATAATTATCTACAATCGACAACTCTATTTGTCACATTCAACATTCATGAAATTTGTATGAATTTTTCACATGAGATTATGATCAAGGCATTGGAACATTTTCTATTGATTTATGGTACTCAAGTGTCAATGGAAGAAGAATTAGCTATTGAAACTATTCTTCAATTAGTTCGTCTTGTATTAGAAAATCAAATGGTACTCTATGGAAGTTGTCTGTTTGAACAAACCAGGGGTAATGCTTCTGGTTGTCCATTGACCATTCCATTAGCTTGTATTTATCTATGTTATTCACAACCAGCATTGATGTCTGTGCTGATAGCTCAAAAGCAACAAGAACTATTCGGAAGGTAATGATTAAAATTAAAAGCTTTCTTTTGTTGCCTTATTCGATAATTATATTCATGACATTTCGATAGATTCCAAGATAATCTATTTCTTACATGGAATAGATCAGAAGATCAACTTCATTTCTTATTTGGAAAACCCATTGTTGTCGATCGACACTATCAATCTATTCAAATAAAACCATTCATTGGAACATCATTTCATTTTCTTGATGTGGAATTATCTCATAATAAAGGTCATCTTCATACACGAATTTATCATGATGCCGTCATGGATCAATACCAATTACCGAATCAATTTCAAGCGGAAAGATCATCATGTTTACCATCTCGATTATTACAATCTATGTTAATGTATGTTGTACGATGTTGTTCCAAAGAACAGAGTTTTGATTACGAACGACGTTATCTCAAACTTGTCTATCTTTTATATGGTTTCTCAGAAAATTTTATTGATAATTGTATTGAACAATTTTACAAGCGATTTTATGCCTGTGAAGTCAATTATTTTGTTGATAGAATTCCATATGAAACTTTACGTCGACGAGTGATGAAACGTCATGCACAATTAGTCATCGTGAAAACAAAATGGTCTAAGGAAATAGAAATGATACAATCTCTGTCTTACTCAGATATGAATGCAGATTCGAATCTGATGGATTATTTTAAGTGTCAACTATTTGATCTTTTGAAAAAATGCTTTATATTTGAACCACAATTCAATGAAAAAGTGATCGAAATAGAGCCAGATGCAATCAATACTATTCCTTTGTCAATGATAAAATATCTTGCGAAGCAAAGACCATGCCGTGAACTTCTAAATTCATCAATCAAAGAAAGTGATGAATACGATTGTATGTATCGATGATTTCGAGTCATCTTCATTGACTGAATGAACTATTTGTTATAGGTGACGCCAACTAAACAATATGCTTGATTTGCTATAGAAAGAAAACGAAAAACAATTGTACAATAAATTGATTCTTTGCCTTGTCTTTTTTTGTCTTGTTTATTTCATTGGATAAACACTAGATTATAGATTTGATGTTTCTTTCTTTGTTTTCTTGTTTTGTTTCAGATTCTATTTCTCTGTTATGACCCTCTGAATTTACTTGACTACACAATGGTTGATCAAATTAATCAAGCTATTGATATCGTCGTCCCATGGATGGATAATATGGATGACAATGACGACGATGATGATAATGAGAAAATCATCAATCTATCTGGTGATGAAATAAATGAACGTCGTCCGTTGTATCAAATTACGCGAAAAAAATACCTTAACATTATTCGACAACAATTACAAACAAACAATCGTATTCTATTACCTACCTATAATCTCTATGCTTATTATTCATGTGAATTGACTTTAATGCAACAGAAAGTACATGAACATATGACTCGTACAGGTGCCTATCGTTTGATAATGGAACTAGATCAAACAAATCCGTATTCTTTGAAAGAATTTGTGAAGAAGATGAATAATGATATAATGAAAAAGTTGAATTGTGTTTTACATAATAAATTGATCACCTATGCACAATGGAAACAGATGAGTACCAATCGATCAAATAGTCAACTTAATACTCTCTATTTTTTACCTGATACGCGTCAAGTAGGTTCAGATGCGTGTGTGTGTGTGATTGACCTATTTTCTTTGTTTCTCTTCATTTATATAAAATAGGCTAATGTTCCTTTTCATCCAATGGTACGCTGTCATCATCACTTAACTATGAACATATCTCATTTTCTTAATCGTCTTCTTCAACCTATTTATGATTATGTTACTTTTTCGACAACATTCAATACAGGTGCTGATGTCATTGATGCTGTAGAAAGGTATACTAGAAAAGGTCTTCTTCAATCGAACACACTATTTACTACTTTACACATTCATAATCTATCGACTGTCGTTCCACATGACCAAACTATAGATGCGTTGAAACTTTTTCTTGAAGAATATGTGTTAGAGAAAAAAATCGAAGGTATAACGGTAACAACAATTATGGATCTTGTACAACTCGTTCTTGACAATCAATGTATCATATATGAAAATAGACTCTATCAACAAATTCAAGGAGGTATTTCGAATTCACCATTGACAAGACTATTAGCGAACATCTACATATTTTATTGGCAACTAGATTTAGTGCGCATTTTACATACTAAAAATGAAATCTTTGGACGGTAAGAATATCATTTTGTTGAAGTGTTCCCTTTTTCTCTCGTTATTGTACTATTACGACTACATATAGATGTTTCGATGAAATATTCTTTACATGGAATGATTCTGAACAAAGACTTCATGATGTACTTCACACAATCAATCGACAACTACTAAATATGCCAATCACGATGTCTATCAGTAATGATATCAATTGCCTCGATGTTAACATTTGTCATCTAGATGGCAACCTCAAAATAAAAGTAGTTCATCAATTAAATACAGAACCTTATTCATTACCTTATGTCGTTGGTCATCCACGACACAAATATCATAGTTTACTTCGAGCAGCTCTTCTACGTGCTACACGCTGTTATGCAAATGTGTTTGATTTCGTTAATGAACTCGTAGATATTCAATTGTCTTTTCAATATAATCGATTCTCCAATGATTTTATTATTGATCAGATTCAATTATTTCTTAAAGAATTTGGTGAATCACAAATGAACGTTCATGGTGGTGAGAAATTCTATGATCAATCTCTTTATGATCATCTTCGCCACCATGTTTTCAAGTATCATCAAAGAGAAAAAGATTGAAACTCAAACGTTGTCGAGAAACTCTTCAATACCAATGCAAACATTCATACCATCAATATAGACAACGTCAAAATTAAATTTCATGTTATTTTCTTTGAAAAAATTATGCCTCTGAATCCAATTATAAGTAAAATAAAATATCTATCAATGACAACGAAGAAAAACGAAAGGATAGTACACAGATAGAATGCATCAACTTGGAAGCGTCAAAAAGCCTCTCTGATTTTTGTTGTATTTAACTGTAGTTTTACTTGTTGAAAACAAATATTAAATTCTCTGTATTTCCAAAAATCAATCTTTGTTCAATTTAGTCTAGTACAACAATCTATATAATTACTATTTGTTCTCTTTTTCTTTCAGATTAACATAACATTCATTCACCAACTTTACTCGTAGACAACAATAAATGCGGAAACTTCGGATTTAAATCCGAGAGTTATGTGTACTTCAAAAAGTGAATCATACAAATCAATCATCCTAGACTGTCTGAATATCAAAATTATACTGTGAAATCTACCATTTGAAATGTTGATTTCTATTGCGCGTTTGCAAACCAATAGGACATGGGACCGAATACAGCTCAAATTTGAACTCTTTCCCTTGATTTACCCTAAGAAAGTCGCTTTTCCTATAACTTCATTTCTATTGGTCACTGCACAACTAATAGTATTTCGATGGAAGTGCAGTACACATTCGAGTTCTCCATCTCTGAAAACCTCGAAGTGTCATCACTGTGACAGGAAGATAAAGCTCTATTTGTGGATCAATGAGATCGTGGACCAAAATATAACCTAGTTCTCTTTAATTATCTTTGTCATAGGTTAGTCAACGTTTTTGGTTCTGTATGTTTTATATATCATTTTTTAGAACTTGAAATTTTCTATCGAATGGTATATAATAGTTGGAGTTTTAATTGACTATGATAGGAAAAGTCTTTTACGAAAGTCGCCATGGGTCCATTTTTCCACAGAAAGCTATAGGGAAAATGAGTATTTTTGCAATAACTCAGGAACGGCTTGGCCGGTCCTTCTCATCTTCGAGCTCGACCGAGATATTGTCAAGGCTAAGCTGTGTAGAGAATTTCATCGCAATCTGACTCTCCTTTCGAAAGTTATCGTGTAAACGGCCGGACGGACGGACATAGAGACCGATTTTAGTAGTGTACTCACTTTTTGAGTACCCTAAAAAGAGAAATACGATAAAGAAATGATTACAATGATGCCACTTATATGGACAATATTTCGCCACTATCCTCTTATTAACAATTCTGAAGACATGTATACATTCAAAAGTGACTCATATCAATAAAAGTTGCACATAGATCACTTCTAGATTATTATTTCCATTCGTTATATTTTGTTTATTGTTATTTGATGACTTTTCCAGTATCTATCAAATTTTAGATTGCATCAGTTTTTAGTAGAGTGAGTCACATGGCAAGATCATCAAGTAATTTCAAAACAAATATCAATGGAAATGACAATACTCATACGCTAATAGTAAGAAACATTCAATATTGAAATAATCGTAGTGATCTCATTCTATTGTTTGTCTTGTAGGACGGCAATTTTTGTGCTAGTACTACGAATATTTTGAATGATCTTGGTTTACATGATGATAATTTTGGTGATGAGGACGATCAAGACGACAATAACATTGTCAAGCAAGATTATGATTTAGATAATATTTATGCTAGAGAACGAGTCGTCGACGACAATGAATTAGATACGGATAGTGATGACGAAGATTATAACGATACGGAAATCATGGAAATAGAAGACGTCATATCCACAGATACATTGAGAAAGTCTTCAACAGGCAACAAAATCAAAGTAGAATCTAGTTGCTTCATCTTTTTCATTTGTGAATTTCTTTTATCTTTTTTGCAGTCGACCGAAGAACATGTTCTATCACAGAAATTGAATCAACTGTCAACCTCTCAGCAAAAAGAATCAGAAATAGAGTCGGAAAAGAAGCTACCAAAAAAGGTTAAACCAGATCAATTAAGAGAAACGCCAAAGTATCTTACCAAAAGTAATAAATCATTTGAAAAAAGGATTAATTCAATCTGGTCTACCAATACCACAACAGCGGTAGCATCATCATCCGACAACTTAGAAAAATATCGACAAATAGCTATTGTGATTCATCGAATCAAGTACATAGAGATTTTATATTCTCTTTGGACTGTCTATTTACAATCAGGTTTGGGTCAATTGAAGACTCACTATTCTTGCAATGGATTAGGTCCACAATTATGGGTAAAACCAGTTCAATCAATGGTGAAAGTAACTGTTCGTTCAGGTACCGAAGAAAATGAAGCTTGTTTAACTTATGTGAAAAATGGTCTAACTCAATTACACAAAGCGATTCAACAAGCTCATACTGATCTTCATGTTCAAAAGAATCATCTACCTAATGATTCAACCCTGATTCAACAAGCAATTGAAAGATTTGTGGAAGAAAATTTGACTAGTCTACGCAAAAAAATTCAACATAAAATACAACTAGTACATTATGATTATGAAGAACATATCTTAAAACTCGACTATCTTACACTGAATCCAAGTGAAACTCAAGTAAGGTCATTGAAAATTTCTCATCGATCTATCTACCAATTTTTTTTTCTCCAATTAGATAAAATTAGCGGAACAACTCTGTGCGGCGAAGCAACAAGAAGAAATCAGCAAATATACATCGGAACTACTTGAAAAACAAATTATTCATCATAAATCTTTGTCAACTTTCGATCATCTGCCTATAGCTCGTGTACCTTTATTTGATTCAATTCGTAATATAGACGTTCAAAAACAGTTCTGTGTTCAATATAGACAAGTGATCGAACAAACACAAACGAATATGTTTACTCTCTATACTCAATCAGCTACTAGTCAAAAACAACGTTATCAAAATCAATACAATGATAAAATGAAAGAAATACAACATGAACAACGTTCGCTTCCAGATACAGAAAAATTAACGACAAAGATGATTGAATTAATTGAACAACGCGCTCAAATTATTGGAAAACGACTCAAATGTATTCATGATTTCAAAGTTCAAATTTTATCGATTCAACCATAGCCATCGAATTATTCATATTTCATTTGTCTTAGTTCTTCTTAACTCTATTTGAGTTTTTTTTTGTTTTTCTTTTTCATTATTATCATTGTGTCAAAGATCATACCGTTCTCATGCTATGTGTTCATTTTAGATTTTAATATTTATTGTTTTTTTGCTCTCAATCATGAATACGAATGCGAATAATACGACCGACATTGCTTCCAGTGATCCACCTTTAGAATCACGTTCGGTAACCAATCCAGCCATACAAACAAGTCGACAAAGACGAAGAAAAAAATGCCATGGACATAAACAACGAAGACGTTTTCGTCGAAGACGATATAAACGTGGTATGACTAAAGAAGAGGTTGACAAAAGACTTCAAGCACCAAAACGTGCTAAAAAAAAGCAAAAGGTGAAACAATCGCAGAATGTCACTGCTTCGACAACAACTGTAGATCAGAAGGAAACAACGGCAACATCGGCATCAATACCAGTAAGTGATAATAGTATAGTGTTGTCGACCATATATCATATCTTTGCATGTCTACTATTGTACCTAGAAAAAACAAGA
>CAJNOP010003538.1:0-12785 GCA_905250075.1 Rotaria sp. Silwood1 | reverse complement strand
TTTTTGAATTAATCCGATCAGCTACAGTTTAATTCAAATGAATCTAGGCTGGTCGAACTGTGTTAGTTCTATGAATAGCTTCGTTGAGTTAAATTATTTGAAAGAATATTCTTAATTATGTCTTTAATACGAACTTTTTTTCTGTCAATATTTTCTTCTAACTATTTCTGATTCTTGCAATTGAAATTGGCAGAATCTCTATTTTATTGAATATCTACTTCTTCAATTAGTATAAAGTTTGAAAAGGTTAAAAAGAAAATTATAGTAATAAATATTTACCCATATAAACTGTAATCGAAGAGATATTGGAAAATTTTTCATCAAGTTACTCAAGAAATATAAAGTGATGGATGAAAATCAATCGAAATATGTTGAATATTTGACCATTGAAAAACATACGGATCATTACTAAAATAGGAAAAAATGGTATTCGGTTAAGAACTCATAGAAAATCACACATAAAACATATATCTTACACTAAACCGTGAAAGCTTTGAAGTGTGATATTAATATTTGTAGAAAACAAGTGTTGATATGATATTATTGGATCATACAAACATTTTATATTTGTCATTGACAATTAATAAAAAGAGGATGATATTGAAGTGAATTAATTACTTTTTCAACATCAATTGGTAATAATTGACAAGGAGAAGATATATAAAAATCAAAATCTATTATATTATTTATAATATCACGTTTCCCAGACGAAGTTTCAGTTTTTGAACATGATTTAAATTATTAAGAAGCCATTTCAGATAAACAAATTCCAAATCATTTAGAATGAAATTTTTTAAAATTAAATATCGTAGATTTGAAAGCTGTTATCAAAAACAAAAATACAGTTTAGTTCTTTAGTAATAAAAATATAAATCATTTAACTTTTTTCAATATATTGATCACATCAAAAATGAATATGATAAGAAGAAATCGAAATAAGTAATCTCGTTCAATATACAAAATCTCAAGTCCTATAATTAAATTGTCAATAGAATCTTTAATCATCTGAGCATGTTATCATATTTTATAGTTATTTATCTTATCTGATCATTTCATATTAATGTGCTTTGCATGCCTAATCAATCATTCTGTTAAGATTTAAAAATTCAACAAAAGAAATTGCATGAATATTCGAACGATACTTGATCGATATTTATACAAAACTAATTCCCAATAACGATGCTTCAGAAAAAAATTTATTTTTCAGAAAACCAAATTCTTTTCACATTCTATATGATGAATCGAACAAAGTAACTGCTGACACTTTTAAATATATTGTATCTAACTCGATTTTAATCCAAAGATTCATGAAAAATTAATTTTTTCTTTAGGAGATAATAAATCTAAAGAAAATACGTTGAAAAATATTCTCAAGGAATTGATCCTAATAAAAACGTAGTATTACACAACTAGTGCTAGAACATCTTATCCAAAAATATCATATCTATCTATAATCCTTGATACAAAATGAGAGTGAGTGGAACAATAAATGACTGTTGTCTCTTTATCTGGTTGAGATTTTTTCAAAACGATTTTCTATGTCCTGTCTTCAAATTTTTCATTCTATCAAGACAAAATTCGCTTTTTTTTGATAAATTTTTTCATTAATTCTAAATTATGATAAGAGTTTAGGTTAAGCAAAATATAGGATTTATGAAGAAATCTATTTTCTCGTCAAATAAAAGTTCGAATAGGTTTTTAAAAAAATTATTTCTAACGAAGAAAACTCAAGATAATCGTATTTTCTATGCGTAAACAATTCAAATAAGTAGTTAAATAGGAAATTTTCAAAATACTTCTAACTTTATTTTTAATACTTAAAGGGAATAAACTGTAATCGAATATTTTTAACTTCAAAAACAAACGCTCTACAATAAAATAATCAATGAAATAAACATCTCATTAGAAAACTAGTGACACATGATAGTTCATCTTTCACCCAGACTTTTTATCCAAAGAACGAGACAATAATAATTTTTTCTTACTTTATTATATCAATTTCCATTTGATTGACACAATTTTTCGCTTAATGATACAAACCGCAGTTGAATATTTAATGTTTTGCTAAATTCTACTGACAGCTGTTCAAGAAAATATGTCTATTTTATGTGAATAGATAAACGAGAAAGTGTCGTGCAGTAAGACTGAAATTGATTTGAAATTCGATTTTGATATGAATGAGAGAATAGTTTTATACACTGATCTATATCATAATTATCAATATTAAGTTGAAGAGAATTTAATTGACATTGAGATGAGAATAATTGACGTAGAAAATGTTTGAACATGTTCAGTAGTTTTTCTATAATTTATCAATAGAAAGAAATAATCGTTACTGAGAAAATTCAAATTTTTATTTTACTAAATTCTTTTTGATGTTGATATCAACAAGAAAACTTCATCTATTTTTCAAATCAAATGTTTTCTTATCTATGAATAATTCGTTTTATGCTTATTCAATTAAATGAAAGTGATTTGCAAAAATTCTGATTTTCGATCAATGAATCTACCAAAACTCAAAAAATAAAATTAAACCAATGAGAGATCAATTGCATAACCATCACTATAATTTTCGATCATTAACACTAGATTTTATTCAGTAAAACTACGTCTTTAGACATACACATGTAAACTTACAGCATAAAATATATAACCTAATTTGTATAGTATTATGTCTGTATTCTTACAGCAATATCTTTATATCTATATTCACAGATCTACATTCGTAGACATAGATTTTTGCGCCTATATTCTCAGTAGGACGATATATTTACACCTGTATTGTAATGTCTACTTCGTCATACTTACACTTATAAATGTAGTCTTGTTTCTTTTAGAAATTTTTTTTCCTACTTCATTATATTATTGTACCTGATTTAACTAATTCACTGTAATCTAAATACATATAAATATTACCTTGTTTCTTTTGTAGGGTGGGTGTGGGTGTGGGTGTGGGTGTGAGGTGTGGGTGTGGGTGTGGGGTGGGTGTGGGTGTGGGTGGGGTATGGGTGGGTGTGAGTGTGGGTGTGGGTGGGGTGGGTGTGGGTGTGGGTGTGGGTGGGTGTGGGTGGGGTGTGGGTGTGGGTGTGATAACTCTTCATCTACGTCCACACCCACACCCACATTCATACCCATACCCACACCCTCACACCCATACACATACCCACACCCACATCCACACCCACACACCCACAGCCACACCCACCCACACCCACACCCTCACCCCCACACCCACACCCACGCCCACACCCTCAAGAATTAAATTTATTTTCATCGTTAGATTTATTTGCACAACAGATTTCGCTGTATGTTGGCTGTTTTTAGTCAAAATAACTCAATGCAACGAAACGACAATATTTCTGGGTTACAGTTTAAAATGATGTGTTTGATATTGAGTTTACTTGTTGACTTGATTATTAATCCTCGTGTTACCAACCTTTTCTTATTCATGTATACTCCTCAACAGAACGGACAAAAAAAATCGCGGCTGGTAGTACTACGTTTACGAGCAATTCTACATGCTTCAGCGAGGTCACATAGTGTACAGGATACCGGCCACAGCCCTGCGCGTGGATCATTTTTCCATATTTCATAGCCATCAAGATTATCTGATGTAACCTCTTCATAATCTATAACTATTGGTTTCCAATTGTTAAATCCTTCTCTAAATAGCGGAGCATGACCAACACCAATTTCTTCGTCTGCATCATATAAAGAGCCACAGCTTAATGTTGACAGGTCTATTTGAGATGGTCGTAGATCATATTTATTTTTGTATATCGTCACATGAATTTGTTTATCATCGATAACAAGTACTTTTACAATACCAAATTTGCCATTTCCATTTTCAACTGTGCATATGGAGCCAGCTTTGATTGTCTTTAATGTTTGATTCTCCATATTGATTGTCGCAAAAAGGAGCAGCTCTCTAGTCGCTTATATATCCGAACAATAGAAAAATTTCTACATTGCTACGGAACTTTCCTTGTCTGTTTTTCGTTACTTATGTATGATTATCGTGGTCATTGGGTAAATATGATTTACCCCATGATGCTTTCATCTTATTGCATCATTCTGTAACATCATTATTCGTGACACCTTCATTCTCTTTCCTCCTCCTAATTTCCTGAACCTTTCGTCATCTTCTCTTTGTTTTCTAAGCATGTCCTAGATCTATCATGATCCTTTTGTGTAATATATATAGCAAGTGATTTTTGTAATAATAATGATTCCACTTCTTCCAGCTTATATCTTTTGATGATCACAGCTAGCCACCTGATAGGATTTCATCCTTTCACCATCATTTCAATATCGTTCATTCAACTGTAACATTTTTCTTATTTTCATCAAATCTTACATCAATGAGTTGCAATTCATGAGTAACCTTGATCGTAACAAACAATTTATCTCGTCTTGCACAATACGATGAAAGAAAAATGGCGTCAATTCTTCATGAAGAGCAAGAAAAAATGCCATACCTGATGCATGAGTACAGCGGTAGACGAAGAACGAAGAAAATGAAAAATAACGAAAGCAAAATTTCATTCTTATTAAATCGATTTAATAATACCTAAATTTATTCACTATTAATTTTAACTATCAATAGTGTTATCTTACTTTGAATAAATTTTATTAAGGTTTAGGGAAGAACTTTGTAGCTTCACCGTTAAAGATCGGTAAAGCTGATGAACGAGTTAGAAACTTACATTGATGACCGATTTTTGTTCTTATTTAGACATCTTTCGAACAAGAGAAGCGATTAGTTCTAATCCAACGGTCTTGACCGCCGGTTTTTTTGTATATTCAACGGTCTCACCATTTGTATTCTTACTAAAGTACTGACAATTATAATTATTGAAACAACAGAATACCGGGTGTGCCAAAAGTTTTGCGACATTTCTAATTTCGCATATATCTCGACGTGGCAAAATGGTAAAACCTTGGTTTATTTTTTAAAAGATGCGCCATGAAAATTTCTACAAAAAATATATAAACATATTTCTATTGACTTGTTCTGATCGTTCTTCCCATACTCAAAATGAAAAAGCAACATGATAGTGTTTTGTCCCACCGTAATAAAAATGTTTCAAAGACCTTTTTTGTTTTGTATATATCTCGGCTTGAGAAAATGATAAAATCTTGTTTTTTCTTTTAAAAGATGTGCTGTGAAAAGCTCTACAAAAATTATGTAAACAAATCTCTGTTGACTTGTTCTGATGGTTTTTCCCATGCTCAAAATGAAAAAGCTAATTGTTAGTGCTACTTCTCACTGTATTAAGGGTAATAAAAAGTCTTTGCAAGACCTTTTTGTTTTGCAATAGGGATTTGTTCATACCGCTTTTGTAGAGCTTTTGACGGCGCATCTTTTACAAGAAAAATCAAGATTTTATCATTTTCTCAGGCCGAGATATATCCAGAACAAAAAGTCTTCCAAACAGGACCAATATGGTAGAAAGTAGCACTATCATGTAGTTTTTCATTTTGAGCTTGAGGAAAACCATCCGAACAAGTCGCTAGGGATTGTTTGAACAGTTTTTGTAGAGCTTTGCACGACGCATCTTTTAAAAGAAAAATCAAGATTTTATCATTTTCTCAAGCCGAGATATATGCGAAATTAAAAATGGTGTAAACATTTTGGGACACTCGCATAGGCGGCGGAGCCACGAGGCCTGGGTAGGCACGAGCCTACCCTAGGTTGGAGAGGTAAAGGCTTGGGTAGGCTCGAACCAGTACAGGTAAAGGCTTGGGTAGGCTCAGATAAAGGCTTGGGTAGGCTCGAACCAGTACAGGTAAAGGTTTGACTAGGCGCAATTTAATGTAAAAATTTTCTAATATTATTAATTTTCGTGTTCTCCTGACAGATGACGCGTTACTACAAGGTCAGTCACATTTTATCTATTACAAACTCGTGTTCAGTGGCATACTGATTGGTTTTTGTTGACGTCTATATCTACGTCGAATTCTTTATTTTCAATATAATATAAGATAATTTAACTGTTGTTCTAAACTTCTATTCAAAATAACCACAGACGGCGCAGCCATTAGGCCTGAATAGACTCAAGCCTACCCTACGTTGATGGAGAGTAGGTTTCGGTAGTCTGAAACTAGGACAGACCAAGGCTAGGATAGACTCAGTTAAATATAAACGTTTACTCTTATTGTTTAGTCTTCATATTCGTTTGACAGATAACGCATTTTTACAAGGAGTCCATATTTTTCTGCTGCTAACTCGCAACCAGTAAGGTAGTGATTAGTCTTCTTTGGCATCTATATCGTCATCGGATTCTTGGTTCTTAATATAAGACGGATGAATTGTCTTTTGTAGATTTCTATTTAAAATAACATTTGAATTTTAGGCACTTGAATAACATTACTCCTTTCGTATGCCGATACCAGCTAAATAAAATCAGATTATGTCTTTCTTTCACAATAAAACAACAAACGCCTAATAACAGTTTTGATGAAAATTCATCTTCTGTTGAACTTGTATCGATTAGTTCAAACGATAGTTAAGGTGAAACAGGATTATATGCAAAAATGTCATTGTTAAAACTATAAAACCTTGACATCAACTTGATCAAGCATCTATTCTGATTTCCTTTCAAAGAATCAAGATAGAAAAAATATTTTGGTGTTGAATAACATTATTTCTTCTTAGACTTCTCTTTTACTGCTTTTTAAACAGTCTTTTTAAGTTACTTCGTTAGTATCTGTTGTGTCTGGAAACAATAACGCATTATATAGTTATCACACTTATAAGGAATTAAAATCTATCAACAAAAACCTATAACGCTCAACATTATAAACAAATAAAGAAGACTATTTTTCGAATTGCTCCCATCCATGTAAATATATTCGAGTTGAAATAAGATTAAAATCGATTATAATCATACGACTTGAATAAATTTTAAATCATTTTTTACCTGATATTAATTGAAAATAACCGAAAAAAAGCCAAATTTCATTGATTATTACGATTAGTTCCATTTAAAATCGATAAAAGTTTCATAAAAACAAAGATTTTTCTTTTTGATAAATGAAAAAGTCTTCACGCGAATTTTACCGGTTTGCATCAATCTTATTAATTGTTTTATAACGTTTTAGCGAGAACGAATCGTAATAGTCAATGAAATTTTAATTTTTTCGGTTATTTTCAATAAAAATCAGTTAAAAAATGATTAAAAATTGATCAAAATCGTAGGATGACAATCTATTTTTTATCGGCTATTACCCGATTTTAATCTGATTTCAACTTTATTTTTTTACGTGGACAGACCTGGTTTGTCTGAAAAGTTGAGCCTACCCTAGAGTGAAATCGTTCCGCCGCCTATGGACACTCGGTAGCAACATCACGCAGATCTTCACTGTTAATGATCTAGAAAAATCATCATAGCAAGTCTATATGGATTTGTTCATACAGTTTATGTAGAGTTTTTCACGGAGTATCTTTTACAAGAAAAATCAAGATTTTATCATTTTCCCAAATCAAACAAAAAAGTCTTCCAAACACTTTTGTTATACTCAGTGCAGTGGGACAAAGCACTACCATGTTGCTTTTTCATTTTCAGTATGGGAAGAACGATCAGAACAAGTCAATAGGAATTTTTTTATACAATTTTGTAGAACTTTTCACGGCGCATCTTTTAAAAAATAAACCAACGTTTTATCATTTTGTCCAGTCAAGCTATATGTGAAATTAAAAATGTCGCAAAACTTTTGGTACACCCGGTATATTGTCTGTTAATATTATTTTTGTTTGAAAGACACTATATAAATCTAGAACTAATAAAAAATATTTTCTTTTGAAACTTGCAAAGGCTACAAGTATGTAACACATTATCAATAGACAGCTTTTTGTTTTATTCATTTTTTTATGAAAAATTATTGAATATGATAATAAACGTTATTAGTTTTATTTTTACTCAATATTCCTATCAGATTTTTGTTATTAGTGTTTGAATAATGATTTATTAATAGTACAATATCTTTACAACAACATGAAAAAACCATGTAAGTAAGATTTCTATTTAAGGTCTGATAGAAATAGAATTAATAATAAGTAAAGAAAAGAAGATGATTCCGAAAGAAACACTGTACCTTTTGCTTTTAGACGCTGAGAGAAGTGTAAACTTGTATAATTCAGTTCAATACAATTATTTAAGATGCCTAGCATAGATGGCATTATAGTAAACAAAACTTTAAGCAACATCAAATGAAACTCTAGCAAGCTCATGTTCTTTTTATTTGAATTATTCAACACTTAGGCATATAGTCTTCTGTGTTAACTTTCGGAACGTTGTATTTTCTAACATCTACGGTGAAGAAAATTTCTCGATAAAGATTAAATTGAAATTTAAGTGAAGTTCAGACAAAATGTGGTTTCGATCGTTATTGATACATATCATATTTCATGAAAAGCAACTGTAAGAAGTTCTGCATGAAAGTTATACTGATCCAGAAGTTTTTTTCTGACAGAAAATAACTTCGAGTGGTTGGAATGATCACATTTGACACATAGCGATCGGCAACTATCTATTTTTACTTTCATTACTGGAAAAAAATTGCCATTCTTTTTCTTTGTTTTCTTCATTATATTTCTATGATGTGATGATTGCAACTCGCTAATTGATAAGGCAATAGTCAAAACTGATTTATACAAGTCGCTGTCTATTCTAAGGATCTTGCATGGAAAAGATCTTCAGAATACACTGGTCAAAAGTTGAGCATGTGTTCTTTATTGACAACACTCTATGTTTCATTATTGTTTCGTACTCTGTACAACATTTTTTCGAACACTTGATTTAGTGATAGCCTTCGAACCACATAGAGGCATTAATAAGACCCGCTGACTCATTTGCATTCCATCTGATTATTAATTTTGTCGTAAATTTTTACAAGTAGGAAAATGTCAACAACTATCGATTAACAAAATGATGCATTGGTGGATTTTTTAACAGACTTTTGTTGCGCAAGAGAACAGCTACTCAAATATATCGTGTGCAAATACATTCTCTTTCTGAGAAAAAGACGAAGCGAAGAGATGCTCATCAACTAATCTTCTATTTGTTGCCTGTGGACGACAAATGAGATCTAAAGAAGCTACTGAACGTTCGTTAAAGAATAATAAATAAAGAAATGCGAAATATTCGATTTCTTCTTTTTGAAATCGAAGTCAATCCCATAACTTCGAGTAGAAAATAGCAGAGGTATAAGTAATACTTCTATCATAATCTGCTGTCATTTATACCCTTTTCCTGTTTTGCTCACTAGACCAACATGCTCAAGTCTTTTTCTCATCACCATTTCAGGAAATCTGTTCAACCAGAACGACAAACAAAAAAGGCCTATGGTCACATTGTTTCCTTTCAGAGTGTGTAGCGATTTTTATTTCTCACAGACGATCACTAATGCGCAAATAGATGAACTATAAAAGCACTATTTTTCTTCTCAGTATCAACTCAAACGATAGAGATAAAAATTCATTGATGCCTTCATTATAAAGTAAACATAGCGCAACTTTATCATGAAAACAACAATGTTTGATTTATCGGCTAGTTTTTGTCCCACTCTCGAAAAAGATTCTGGGAAAAGGATTGTTTTCTCAGCCAATTGAATGTGATCTAGATATGAAAAACGTCAGAAAAATGTATAAGAATATTTTGCTTCATTACAGTTTTTTTACTTGAAAAAAAAGAAGGAAATTCGCTTTAATCAACAGTGTGTATAGGTGCCACCCATAGCAGCAATATTATCGTTGATCAGTATTGCTTGAAATTTACCATCATACACCATTGTGAAAGAATCACCTATTTTATATGACTTGCTACTTTCAAAAGAAATTTAGATGGTGTAAAGAGTGCGTAAAAATGTTTTTTTTCCAGAGAGTAACTCTATGATTTTGAAATAGCACCTCTAATGAATTTTATACCAAATGAAAATTCGTAAAAAATGAGATTTAGGAATGTAACTGACCATTTCAAAGTGAGGATGATCTATACAATTACAGAAAGTTTCAAATTTTGGAGGCATAATTGGACATTTCTAGGCGTAGTCAACTAGTAAAACAGGGTGTAGGTGTGGGTGAGTATTGGTAGGCGTGTAGCTACTTCCAATAATACTGATCTCAACATACACCCACACCCATTGGTATTGAGTCGATATACCGATCAGATTTTGTTGGGGAATGATCGACTGTATTTGTATACATTTCACATATTAAGCCAAGTGGTCGTCTATTTGTAATAGACGAAAAAAATGAAATTAAATGATGAATGAAACTTTGTTTACCCCTTTTTTGCAAAATTAGTTCTTCACTGTACTATTAAGGAGTCAGACAGTATGCATAAGCCAGACTTTTCGATGAAAAATCAAATTGTTCTTTAACAATTAAAGTAAGTATTAAAGCATCAAAACTTGAATTTCTACTTGTATATATGACACATGATTTTCAAAATTGATCTATATGTGCGTATGTGTGCATTGAATACAGACGAGAATATTTATATTTTAGTAGGAAAAACAATTTAAATGATCATAGCAATGAAATTTTATCGCATTTATTTAACGATTTTCGTCAAAAGAAGGATTTTTGATACAAACATATGAACATGCTGCTTGACATACTGAGTGTACGAATTGATGAAAATAGTTGGATTGCAGAAGGTCTGAGACGTTTATGAATAATCCTTGAAAAATCTAGACATATAATGCTATCCAGAGCAATCAATACTTAGGGTGTACCAAAAGTTCTGATCATCATATTTAAAAGACTTTTTCGATAAGGTTTCCTATTCAAAAATGAGAAACCAAATACACCATGTTGTAGAGTTTTTCGAGATGCATCGAGTAGTATATAGTAAATTCTATTTTCATAAGACTCTGAAAGAATTAGAATCAATTTACTGATAGACGACTACATATCCACATGCATCCATACTAGCACCTATACTCAACAATGATAAATTAATGAATATTGTTGTCCTTGCTATTAATCAAAAATATTTGTAAAATGCCTTTTCTCACATATGACTTTGTAGAACTTTTAAAGGACTACAATCTCATATGCGTAGCATCTCCGATCATCTTGTGGATGTGAATATGGATGGATGCATGTGTGAATGTGTAGTCGCCTATCAGTAAATTGATTCTAATTCTTTCAGAGTCTTATGAAAATAGAATTTACTATATACCATTAGATGCATCTCGAAAAACTCTACAACATAGTATACTTGGTTTCTCATTTTTGAATAGGACGCCTTATCGAAAGAGTCTTTTAAACATGGTGATCAGAACTTTTGGTACACCCTAAGTAGAACATCTTTTTTATAGAGTTAGATCTGCAAAATAAACAAATCATTTTTAGAGATAATCAAATCTTGCGTATCCAAAGACACAGTTTAGAGATCTTTGTAAAGTTGTAAGAATCTTCGTTTGTGTCACATCTTAGAGAGTCAACTAAGATTCGAAGTTTGATCAAAGTAGATGTTTTATATAATAAATAAAATATCATGTTTTCTATGAGTTCATGGTTAAAACTAACCATCAGTATCGGTGTTTAAGCAGACAGTAAGTCAAGAAAGGAGTTAAATAAAGTAATTTTTAGATGTTCAATGATATAACCAATATAACGGCAATGGTAGGAAGTATTAATTATCGTAGCGTATCTTATAAGAGAAAAATCTAGTGTAAATCGATTGAAGTGTAATATATTTAAGTTTCATCTCCCTTTTAAGTAATAACAGGAAGACTAGATGAAAAACAACTTCTTTTGGGTTTTATTCAAAATTGATTCTTCAGTAATGGTCGAACTACGAATAAATTGTTTTCAATACACTTCATTTTAGAGAGCGATGTTCTGTTTTTCATCGATACATATATGTATAATCTTTCAGATGAAGAACAAGAATTTTCTAACTAATTATTAAATCTAGCAAAGCATTGAGTTATCCAGAAAAACAATATTTAATATTTTCAGATATTTGAAGTTTCGAGGATTCAAAAAAACGTAAGCAAATCAGAAATTAAACAAAAATCGTATTGTCATTCAAATCAAAGTAACTCTTTCACGAATCAAACATGTATAGAAAGGGTGTGGGTGTGGGTGTGGGTGGTGGGTGTGGGTGTGGGTGGTGGGTGTGGGTGTGGGTGTGGGGGGGGGGGGTGGGGGGGGGTGGGGGTGGGGTGTGGGTGTGAGTGTGGGTGTGGGGTGTGGGTGTGGGTGTGGGTATGTGTGGCTGTGAGTCTTTTTGAACTGAAGATTGACATCTACACCCACAGTCACACCCACATCCAAACCCACACCCACAGCCACCCACACCCACACCCCACACCTACACCCACACCCCACACCCGGTTTACATATCAAATGCATCAATTCTCTTAAAATCTTTTCTCGAAGAGGCAATCATCTTCACTCTTCATTATTCAATCGAAACGTAGAAGAACGCTCTATTTTACTTAGTATCTGTAGACAACTGTCGTCATTCATATTTAAATGACCAAAAAAAGTACAAAATATTCATAAGAATGAATGAGAATTTTTACTTCGATTAAGTAAATTTCATTTGATAACGATCTTAGATTGTACCAAAGGCATGATACCTGAAAATGTTAGTGTTATATACGAATGATTGCATATGAAATTTAACTTCCTGGAATATTCTTCTAAAAATAATTTGAGAATTGACTCTGTTAGATTCATTGGATGCTTATATGACTACATCAAAATTAATTTGTCAATTTCATGGAAAAGATATTCCAATAGAAATGTTTAATAATATGGATTC
>CAJNOP010003537.1:713-12786 GCA_905250075.1 Rotaria sp. Silwood1 | reverse complement strand
ATAGGGAACGGTTTTTTCGATCACTACTGCTTTGATTTTTTGCTTTTTGATTTATGGTGGATACAGATATGTAGCTGCTACGCAGGGTGAGAATATTCTCGCGTAGTTTAACGGTAAAATGTCCAACCGGCTATTGGAAGATGTAGTTGCAATTCCTGTTCTGATTTAATGATGATTCTTTTTATCTAATTATACGCGCTAGACAAATCATGTCAATTGTGGATATTCACTTTTTTCGAATACAGAGACATTCGTGAGCTAGTCAAATGACAATTAATATTACTTTCGAGAAATCATTACTAATTCTTTCTCTATCGTTATAAAATAGAATCATCAAAGAGTAAGCACGAAAGAAAAATCGTGGCCCATGTATTGCTACTTTCCATAATGCGAGATTTTCCTCATTGGGATATCTGTAACGAAGACAAAATAAGACGGAAAAAACAAATGACTGATTATTGAATATACGTATGACCTGGCGGTTTGCCTGTATGTGGAAAAATCTTGCACACTCTCTTCTTCTATCCGAGATTGTTATTTTCATAGAACAGAAAGACAGTTCTTTCTTTCTCGTTGTCTCATCAAGTAATTTTGCTACGACGTATATCATGGTGCTATTTCCGACCATGCAAAAACAGATAGCAGTATCAATCATCAATGAGAAGACAGCTTAGCAATCGGAGAAGATGGAAAAATCCCATATCCAATCGAGTGCTGACATTGTTTATACGAGTACTGTACGGTTTATTACTAACCATTTGAAACATAAGCAGTATATCATTTGCGCACTATATATATATATATACATCCGCACATATTCATATCAGAATTGTTGTAACGTTGTTAATAGAGGTAAGCTTAGAGGTTCTTTCCTTCTTGTCCGTGTTATAATCATCATTCATTGTGTTAGAAGATATAGAAAAAAGTATAAAGAACCTTAGTTACACCTACTAGTGCAGTATCAATATCTAATTGTGAATAGAACTTCTGATTTGCTGTTTCAGAGTGAAATCTACTGACTCGAAAAAAGAAATTAGTACTCGTGCGGCAATATAGGGAACGGTTTTTTCGATCACTACTGCTTTGATTTTTTGCTTTTGATTTATTGTGGGCTGTGGGTGTGAGTATGTCTAGTTTTCACAAACACACACACCCACACCCACACCCCGCCCCCAACACGCAGACCCTCATCCACACCCTCATTCACACCCACAGCCACACCCTCCGACACCCACAGCCCAACCCACACCCACACCCTCACACACACACCCACATCCACACCCAAAATGGAGCTTAGATTCAAAGTCTCCGCATCGAACCTGCATATGGATAATCACTTTTCGAAAATCTGGATTTCTATTGGTCGAGGCTCACCAATACGATTTTTTGAACAGCGGAGCTCAGATTTATAATGCAATATGCTAAAAAAGATTGTTTACAGTTGCATTCGTAGTCCTATTGGTCGCCACACACCCCACACGTAGTCACTTTACGTTATTCATCGAAAATTCTTTTTCCTTTCATTCATCACTGAGCTCGATCGAACTCGATGCAAACTCGATCTTTTCAGTTTGAGCTCGACTTGAGCTCGAACTTTCAAGCTTGAACTCGACTCGGACTCGAAGTTTTGAGTTTGAGCTCGATTGAACTCGTCCTTAAATGTTCGAGCTCGAGCTCAATCGAGTTCTAACTCAAAGTTTCGAGTTCGCCATTATCGAGTTCAAACAGTTTGGGTTTGGTCCATGTCTATCCATAAATTATTTCTGCAACATGACATACTAGATAGAACATCTACTTACTATCTAAACTATTGTAAGAACAAAATAATTATACATATTTTATCTTGTATAAAAATAGATACGACTTAGAAATATTTGCTCTCTAATGTTTCTCTTAGACTAGTGGATAATCAAGGTCATGTGATAAGTTTTGTAATCTCTGCATCTTATCGTTCCTACTATGAGTATCGTCTTTCTCTCTTTCCTTGAAGGCAATAGAAGTTATACATAACTTATTACTTTAACTGACAGTCTAACTTAATCAGTAATGGCCTATTGAGTTTGTTCTGTCTTCTTTGTACGGACGCGTTTCTAATGATAGAGACAGATGATTAATGCTTTTCATGTTCTTAAAACATACTGTCATCATTTGACTGTTGCCGTTGTTCTTGTTGTTATTATCAGAAAATACTTACCAAAGAACTATCATCGAGCAAGTTCATATAGACCTTAAGCATATTTCATGCTTGAAAATCAACAGTATCTATCTCGTGTTTTTGATGAATAAATAGAAAGAAAATAACAATAAGAGAATTCCTCTTAATGTCTATCTCTCGTAACATGTATAAATATGACGGAAAAAGCAGCTAAAAGCATTACATAAAGTAGGTCTCAAATTTTATTTTGACGAACAATAACATCGTTTTCTCATATTCTTAATTGGTATTTTGTGAAGCTACTATTCAGGTCATTTGATTTTTTTATCTTCATTTTATCCTCTAGTTCGGTCATCTTAAAACCATTCATGTAGTTACTAGCAAAGAGTCTCAAGGTTTTTAATTAGAACCATGTCTCTTGGTTGGGTGTAATTCTTTTACAACAATCGAACTAAGTCAACATAGACTATAACATAGAATGTCAAAAATGACATGTTCATCCTTATATTAAGTAAAATTCTCACTCCGGTAGAGACATCGATTATCAATGAGCGTAACTGAAATATTTTCATAGTGTTTTACGGCCTACAAACGTCGACTGGTACTGTCATTTTTATCACTCTTCGATAATAAATAGTCGACTTCTTGATACTTACCCTTAGATTATAGTGAACATGAGTTTAGCTTCAATCCATACTCGTACCAAAAGTGAACGGTATATATGTTTTATATTTAGAGCGGCAAATATATCCAAATCTAATCCAACGAACCACTAAAGATGTTCCTACATATTCTCTTCGTCTTTCTTTTACTGCACCAGTGCAAGGGCTCGATCAATGTTCAATGGTATCGCGATGAGATGACTATAAAAGTAGTACCAGTTTATCAAGCTGCCTATCGAATGCTTAACGATGATATTATTCAACCTATTCTGAATTTTAATGAAACTTTTGGTGACACAGAAGATATCAAAATAATGATAGTGCATCACCAACATGATGAACATAACACGGCGATGTATTCAACGGAAGAAGTCGCTGAAGAAAACGTTAGAGCCAAACAAAATGTGTATGAAACAAGAACGATTGAAAACATCAATAATGATGAAAAGGTCGAAACAGAACAAGCTAGTGAGCAAACAACGCAGAATGCATTATTGCATAATGACAACCTCACGGTTGATGCAGACATTCATCTGATAACCGAAATTGAAGTGATAGAAACTCACACAACTCCGAAGAACCATTTTAATGATTGGACATTCTCTTCAAAAGAATTATCGGACAATGAGACACACGAGTCACTGGATACAATCGAACACTTGAGCGAAAATATCATAGTCAATAATATTCAAGTTGAAGATTTAAATAGTACACTTATTCTAGCTACTGTTGATAGAACGACAGCCGAAGTTGGTATTTCCGAGTTGAACCAATTCACGAGTGAAGAGAATCGACTTAAAGTCCTCGTCGATAAAATACGTATCGCTGTCAATGGCGTCTACACAAATCTTAAAAATGCCTCGTCCGAATGCGTGCAATTGCGTACCAAGCTGAATCTAGGTATTGCTTCTGCAGTAATCGTCGTATCTAAACAAGAAGAACTGTGCCGTGAAGTGAGCACAACAATTGACCAGCTTACATCGTATATCCGAAATCAAGACCAACAGGTGGCATTTGCTGAGCAAGTCGTGCGTGAACGAGAGGCAGCCGTTCAAAATGCTGAGCGTGCGCAGCGCGACGCCGAGCATAAAGTGGACAGAGCTCGTGTATGCCAAAACAGACGTCGAAAGAAGCGTTTTCTTGGATTCATCAGTCAAGCTGCGAATTGGGTGGCGAAGCCAGTCGCCCAGGCTACGAATTGGGCGGTGAAGCCAGTCGTCCAGGCTACGAATTGGGCGGTGAAGCCAGTCGCCCAGGCTGTGACTTGGGCGGTGATCAAGCCAGTCTGCAGCGTTGTCAACAGTGGAGGCATCGATATAGCCAAAGATGCAAGATCATCGGCGCAAAGGATGCTTGGCGACGCTCAACAACGACTATCTAATGAACGACAACGAGTCTCGCAGAAACGTACAGAATTGTCTGTCGTACAAGTAAGACGGAATGCAGCGGAGGAACGACGACAAGCTCTGAGTCTCGCACTTTCGGAGCTTCAAAAAAAATACATAGTCATATCCTCTTTCACGGAACAATTCTTGAATGTATCCACGCATATAGCAATTGTGCTCGGCAATTCGCGAACTCTCAATACGGAAATCAAGCGTCTTCTCGATTTCGAACTAGTCATCGAGCCACTGAGCTCACTCGCGCAAAAAATGATCAAAGATGAACTAATGCCTACTTTTGGGTTCGAAATATCGGCAAGCACAATCGCTACAATTGATCGCATTTTGGATCGACTGGGCAAGAGACTCATACATTTTCCTCTTCTAACTAATGAGAGTACAATGACCACCACAGTTGTGGATGAATTTTGAGGAACATTCAATAAATGAAGCGCTTTTTATTTTACTTATCTTGTAGCTATATCGGTTAGAAAGAGGCAATAGAGGTCTTTTTGTGTGCTTGTTTGCAACTGTACCATTTTCGATACCAAATCAGTTAGGAAAAAAAGAGATGTTCTCATTTTTTGCTTCTCGTAAGCCTCTATTACGAATTTCTAATTATGTCATTACTCTTTGTAATTCTAGATAAAACAGACCTACCTGTTCAATATGAATAATGCAATTCAGAATGTGCTCATTGTAGCCATTCTTCTAAAAACGGCGAGCGCTGATTTTGCCATATCACATTACCGTCAGCGGCGGGGAGCACCAAGTAAGTTAAACGCAATTGAAATAGATGTATGAAATAAGAAAAAATCTTTTTAGCGGTCGACTTATCACTCAGAAAGCCTGTTATCAATCCTTTAACAGAAAAAACATCAATTGATGACCCTTGGGAACGCTGCATGATTATCGCCCCCATGACCATTCAACTGTTGGGACAATTGCTTGTTGTTTCGAGCAAAATCGATGTTTCATTCCAGAAATTTTCACCCAATCGTACTTACAAATACATCCGAAATTCACAATCATTACGTGCCACTCTTGTGCAAATATCAAATGGTAAATCATAGATGTAGTTATTATATGAAAAAACATTTAATCCTAATCTATTCATCCAATAAGTCATTCATGAACTTTTTACTATTGAAGAAAATAACATTTCTAATGAAGGATTTCTCTGATTCATATTAATTTAGTAAAGCAATTCATATTATGCATCCATGTGTTCTCTTATATTATTTTCTTTTGAGCGAGATATAGTGAATTTGTATAGAGTCGTCATAATGATGCTCAATCGGAGCAAAACATTCAAAAATATACATAAAATCCACTTTTAATCTGTTGAGTTATTTTTTTCGTGATATTCAAATTTTTAATCTAAAAATATTTCACTAAACTATAGTCAGACAAATTTACCCTTCGAATTTGGTGATACGTTTATTTATTCTGCATCCTTTATATATTTTCTAGATGGCTATCAGGCGTTTCTGAGTGCTCATTCGGCAATGAATTCAATTCAACTCAACATGTTGCAAATACCAAAACATATTAAAACTGCTCTTAAACTATTGGCTGGAAATTTTCCAACGAGTGTACTTAAGAAATTGCTGCCACAGGTGTTGCAAAATCTCGAAGATACAGGAAATGAATGCGTAGAGTTATCTAATAATACGAGGCATGAGTTTTTGCAAGTGATGCTACTCTTAGGAGAAGTGATCGAAGTGACGACTACTACGCAATCACTTCATGACGAAGAAATACGCAATAACGAGAAGAAAATAGCAGCTTTGCGAACGATTGAAGATGGCATAAAAAAGGAGGAAGAGTTCCGCATGCAACATTACAAAGAAGCTAGCGATTCAGTAAAACGGGCCGAGGACAGCTATTATGCCGCTTTAAGAGCGATACCAACAGGTTTCAAAGCGATTCTTCAGGATTTTTCCAGGGCCATACTCAATATGGTTCCAACCCTTGCTGGAGTTATTACCGGTGGACCCGTTGGAGCGCTGGCTGTAACGGCTCTAAAGCTAAATGTAGGTCCTAGTGGTCCAGGTGACAGTTCAAATCCTTCGAGCAAAAGTGTACTCAAGCAAGTGTTATCGGTCGGTCATAGTCAGACACTTGTTATGGCTAATCAATTTTCGAACTCACTGCAAACATTTATAGAAGCTGTTTCTAGTACAGGTCAGAATAGTACCGTATTGGAAGGTTACGTCACGACCTTCAAAACGTTTCGAGGATTTATTACGTCACTATCCGATAATCCTGCGAAACAAACAGCAATAGATCTAATCAAGCGTACGGAAAATCTCGTATTACAGGAGTTGGCCAAAGTCAATCAGAAGAAAAAAAAGACCGCGATTAATAATGTATTAATAGAGCAATTGCAAGACATTGCAGAACAACTCAAACCGATTCAAACAGCAGCACAATTTACAGACCAAAAAACTACAGGGCAGACTTTAACTAACATTGGCAATCATCCGGCTTATGGTGCTCGTGATTCGTCGAAAAATGAATTATTCAAAGCTCAACTTGCTCAAGCAAACTTGGTGGACATGAAGCGTTTTCAAGACGAACAGGCTGCTTCCTACTTAGCATTGCTTGGAGAGATGCGCCAATTGAGCAGTCAAATGGTCGCCATCGAATTTACCACTCTTCAGTCCGAAGAGATTGTTAGAATGCTTGAGAAGGCACTCGATCTGCTCGGTCGATTGCGTTTTCAATGGAATAATTTCGTTCTCTTCTTTACAGATATGTCGATCAAGATAAAAAACATGATCCGAGGGCCATTGCGACGTTTTCTTCAAACCTCCAGAGCGGGGAATGACGCAACAGCAGCTGCACGTATGCAACTTATTGGCACGCTTAAAGATGATACGTTCGGCATCCACCGTGAGGCATATGTTCTCTTCGTTATGTCACGGACTTACTACGATGTATCGAGTCAATATCTAATGGGCCGGTTAGCAGGTCTCTCAACTATGCTCACAGTTAAAACTGATGAGGATCGATCGAAAATGATGAAGTCAATCGAGAAAGATACGAACTCAACGCTCGAACAAGTCGAAGAGATGATCCGCGAACGAAAGCAAGCATTCGATACGGAAATGGAGAAGAAGAATGCGGAACTTGTTTCGTTAATCACTCAATTAGGTGGAAATGACGAAATTAATAAATCTGCAATTAAAAAAGGCCAAAAACTGGCCAGTACCGATGCTGAATGGGGAGATGATTAAATTGATTGTTGAACCTTCTTACTTCCAATTTTCCCCTTAGTTTATGCTCCGAGAAGAGCAACACATAAAGGAACTATTTTTTTGTTTCTGCTTATATTTTTACATTCTGTCTTTTTAGCATAGTCATGTGTATTATTCACTGATTTATAATCAATTAGTGTGCTTCTCCGTTCATCTTGTGATTATAGATTGTATTTTCTTTATATATAAAAAAACTCTGCTTATTTGCTAATGTTCACTCATGCGGCCTGTTTGGCACACAACAAAGAAATCATAAGCGTTTTGTTACTATTTTTATGACTTTATTTCATATCATTTTAGTGTCCGAAATAAAGAAAACATATTAACTAATAACTATAAAAAAACATATAAGCATTAGCAAAATTATTATCGAGAAAAATAATCTTATATTCACTTTTATGTAGAATACCGTAATTGCATGGCATATTATCATTATTCAAAAATGATATGAGACACTTTCGCTATTCTCTTTCCGAGTGAATAATACTCTACTGAAACATTATAAAAGCAAGAGAAGAAAATCGTAAGACCTGTCAGCATTATTTTATCAGGATCTCGATATACAAATTTTGTTTTTAAATATTTTAATCATAATACTTGAAATCATTGAAAGATGTGGTTAAATATTCTCCAAAGACTTTGCTTGATTGCCTTACTTCTGTTAACAACGTTAGAATATACTTTCGATATGAATATCTGTGGATCTGTACCAAATATAAGAACACAGAAGTATTGGGATAACCACTTATTCAGCATAAATGAAAAGGACGGGGGCGCATTACAGCTTGTATCGGCCCACTCAACTTTTCTCACTCAAACCCATTGAATCATACACCGAATGAAAGAGCATGCTTTACCTAACATTCTCTTACTACAAACAAAGCACGCCTGTACAATATCTCAGCTAGTTTTTTAGAGTCAAACATCACGCTTGCGTACAACACATCACTTGACTCCAACGCCAAAATTCCGATATTTACCACATACTGTCAGATTAAACGAAGGCTCAAAAGATAGCCCTTGAAAAATGCTACAAAACAGTACTATTTCTGAACCCGAAAAGAATGTGCCACTGTAGGGAAGTTGTACACTATACTGAAAGCAACCCTCCGTATACACAAAGTTGGATGTTCTTATCCATAGCTTCGATGCCATAGTTTCTTGCTTCAAGATGGTTCGTACATGGTTAGATAGCCCTTGAATTGTGGTACAATTGCTTGTGTTTTGAATACTTGAGGACTCGTTCGCAATGATTGTGTGATTGCAGTGCTTGATTGGGTTCAGTGTTTCACGCCGTTGGAAGATCGTGAGAGTAAATGAAGGATTGGTTGTTTATAGAACAATTTCGTGTTGGTTGTGAATGGTGTAAGGGTTTTTTGTATGCCGTTGAAAAGTGCAGTAGTGGTGGGAAAGCTGCGTTTCATGATAATTTATTGGAAGGACACGCGCCTCCACGTTTGCTTCGGGGGCTCTGTCGTTTTGTGACAGCTGATCTGTTGGATCGAACACGGACTGTTTGAGGGAGTGTCTTAGGAATAGTGCGACGCGCGTAATCAGCCGGTGAATGGTATAAGTGTCACGCTTGCGGTCACGCATAGTGTCATACAGGGGCAAGCGCTGGCCACACATGGGACACGCCGTACCCACATTCTTACAGTGACGGATATACATATAGGCTCTGCATCTAGAGATGCGGTCACATTTGTTTACTATGCCTCGAGAAGAACAGTGTTATTGCTTTGCTTGTGACTGTAGTATCCGTTATGACTCTCGCAAGTACTCGGTGTCTACATCTATTCTTTTACGAGTTTACATTTGTGCTACTACGAGAAAACGAATTGTTGGTGACGAATATGTTTGTGGGTCCTGTAGAAGATGCTACGACCGATGGCATGAATCAATGGGCGATGATTTTGACAATCTGGATGTACCCATGGTGGATTATGTAAACGAGCAGAATGAAGAGTCGAGTGTAAGTTCACAAATCAATTTTTACCGTACATAAAAGATTGTGCTTTTTTATTAACTGATGGAAGTTGATGTATCTGATACATCCTCAGGCATTTTCAGAGAAAGAAAGGGAAGAAGCAGAAACAGATGCTAATTCAGCTCAATCAGTTGTAATGTCAATATGGCGTACTACAAAGTCGCATCGGTATAACACTTTTATTGAAATATAACATTTTCCAAACATGGTAGACTTGTTTAGGACATGTATTGTATTAGGAGTTCTGATGTTCTCCCTTCTTGTTTATTGAAAATCGATAACTGACTAACATCACAAATAAACAAAACGAAAAACAAAATAAACAACGCCCACATCTCTCTCTCCTCCGTCGAGAAGACAACATATATATATATATGCATAGATCGATAGATGTGGCGGATGACTAGATGAAACAAAAGAAGTAACTAGTGTGAGGGCAGGCCCGTAATATATTGTCTGTCCCAAGATGGATTCATCATCAATGCATGTATTGTCTGATGAACAACGCATTATGGTCTTTGTCAGCCGAGGAATTCTGGCGTCGAAAGGTGCTCGTTGTTGCTCCGATCATATCTACAAAGGCCATCTTTCGTACGAATCTTTGCAATCTGTTCAACAATCACGAGTTGATGATCTATATCTCAACAAGTATGACGTGAAGAAACTGATTGATGATTTTCGTTTGGCTTTTAAACAAGCAAATTCGTTTGACTTCGATAATTCAGCAAGTCTTGGCAATCAAACCTACAAAACAATCACGGGCCTTGATCGAGGTATGTTAGCTAATACGTATTAAACTTTCTTTAGTTCAGTTTCTGTTGTGTGTCAGATAACTTCAATAACGTGCTGGACTACTTGGCTAGTATGCGAAACTCTCGTATTCGTTCTATTCGAGTCGCTCTGGCTGTATTCCTCTCGAAATTGCGCCTCGGACTTAACAACAGCGTTCTTGCCTGCCTGTTTCATCAGAAGTCACAAAGAACGATCGCCCGTATCTGCCATCAAGTGCGGTCGGCCCTTATGAACGACTTTCTGCCCCACCATCTTGGCTTTCAACATATTACAAGAGATACTGTCCTTGCCAATCACCAAACGGCAGTAGCATCAGAACTTTTGACAGATGGACCAAATGAAGTTGTTCTTGTCGCTGATGGAACCTATCTTTATTGTCAGAAATCATCGAATAGTGAATTCCAACGACGTACATATAGCCTACACAAGCATCGACACCTCGTTAAGCCAATGATTATAACAGCTAGCGCAAGTATCATCCAAAATTCGTAACTTCATCGGAGGATTAATAACGATAGTAGAGTAGCGAAAAAGTAGATTCTGATACTAAGATTTCAAATCCATTCGAAAAGCAAAAAAAAATTTTATCATATAAGTGTTGTTTCGAACAGGCCGGTTATATTATCAGTGTTCTGGGACCATTTTTTCCCGATTCAAAGAACAACTATGCGGCTATTTTGAAGCACTGTATGCTTAACAATGAACAGCAGGTGTTGTCTTGGCTTCGAGATGATAACGTGCTAGTACTAGATCGCGGGGTATGAAATTGTAGATCTAAATCGTCTCGAAAGAAATCGATTTTTATAGTTTCGAGATACTATAAATACTCTACTTCGACTTGGTCTTCAAGTGGCTATGTCCAGTTTCCTGCACAATGCAAAGCAGTTTTCTGCCTATGAAGCCAACAGACCCCGTCTGGTAACAAAAACCAGATGGGTCATTGAAAGCGGTAAGATCCAGTTTTTCGGTTTTGAGGAGAAATACTTATTAGATCAAAACTTATATAATGTAGTGAACAGAAAGATAAAAAATTGGAAGTTCATGGCCCAAACAATTCAAAACACCTCATTACCATTTTTGAGCGACTATCTGGACACAACCTGTATACTCATCAACGCATATCAGTGTCCGGCTGTGCAAAACATAGAAAATGGAAAGGGAATGGTGGTCAAGATGAGACAAATGTGGAAAAGCAAAAACTCTTTACAACAGCGACTAGCACAACATACTGGCGAGGCCTCATTATATTGGACAAAGCAAAACGCTGTACATTGCAATTTTCCGTCGCTCAGCGAGGAAAACCTACACCAGCTCACGTTTGGTAGGATGAATGTTTCTCTAAGATAACTTTTAAAATATATACTATTACATTACAGGTTCCTACCAAGTAAAAATGGCGAAGTCCTACATCATTGATCATTTACAACAGTCTCAAACAAAGGATGAAGAATTGGAATTCATTGTCGAAGTCTGCAGGGTAGGGATGCAACAATTCTTGAGACAGATTTGGATTCGGCATCAAACCCGTAAGAATTGGGTTGGGATTTCGATTCGCACGCTAGGTTTGGATTTGGATTTGGATTTGTATGATATGTTTGGATTCAAATTGGGGTTTGTACCCAAGATTCGGGCACTGGTTTGGATTTGTAGTTTAGATTTGGAATCTGGTTTCGATTCGTTTCTTGGTTTTCACAAATCCACCAAATCGATTTAGATTTGTTAAGATATCCATCTATATACTATTAGCGGGTACCCTTCGGTCCTCCAGTCCTACTATTATGGGATACCCTTAGGTCCTCCAGTCCTACTATGAGTGACCACCCTTAGGTCCT
>CAJNOP010003536.1:0-12786 GCA_905250075.1 Rotaria sp. Silwood1 | reverse complement strand
CTTAAATTAACCATAAATGATAATCTATTATTCCTATTTGAATTAATCTTAATATAATATCATATTAAAGTAGTCCATTTAATAATAGTCGTTCAATATTTTAAAATAAATTATTTCAAGTTGTATATAATAAATGTCAATAGAAGTGCATTTAATAAATATATCTTTACATGACGAAATTATAGATTATTCAGCGAAATAAAAATTTGTTTCTACAATTTCTTCTTTTCTAAAAATTCTTTGTTGTTTGTTCATTTTGATTATTAAATTGATTTGACCGATGAATTTAAATTAAAAATGAAACTCATATTTATTGAAATTTCTCTTGTTATTAATTAACAAACCACCAACAAATAATATAAGTTAAATAAAATTAGTCTTAATATAACCGAATGTTATAATAAATAAAGAGTAAATGAATTAAATATTAGTTATTAAAATAGTAATATAAATATAGAATGTAAATCATATTGACAAAACTATGGTACTATATTTATTATTTTTTAAATAATAAAGATAATAAAGATCATTAAATGATATAAATAATAATTTATTTATTTGTTTATTTGATATAATATAGTATAATGTCGTTAATAAATATATTCAACTATTAATAATATACAATATGATATCATTTTATCTGTTGAACAAAGTAATTGACAAATAATTGATGTTTAATTATCTAGTATTTTAGTTAAACAAAACAAAAAAATGATTTTTTTACTCAAATATATTCCTAAATATTATTTTCGATAGAAATAGAATAGAAGGTAATAAATCATATATATTATCTGTTGAAAATTTAATGTTAACTCATAATGCAATTAAATATGATTGGTTGCTTGATTATTAGAATATGGTAAAAGATTTTTTTGTATAAATTGTATCAGCTATTATTTAAACATCATTTTATATTAATCGTTGTCTATATAAAGAAAAAGATAGACCGTTCATTTTTTTTATAATTAATGCATCTGTGGATGCATGTCGCAGGCATTGATAATTATACAAAATCCTAGGAAGATTAAAAAAATATAGATTTATATTATTTCCTATTTTCTCCAATCGATTTTTCTTTCCTATGATGATCTAGTGAACGTACGATAACATTACGATAGTCTTGCATTGATTTCGATTTTGTTTTTCGATTCGAGACGAGACTATTGCAAGAAAATAGTTGAAGTTTTAAATCAATAGACTGTACGTTTTCCGAGCTGAGCAAGTCGAATATATAGAAGGTTGTATAAATTTCCTTCGACCGAAGAAATCGAAACGAATATAAGATTACCGTCACCATTGTATCCTTGCTCTTGACTTTTCCGTATTTGCGTAGAATAATATATCATTAACTTGAAATTTTTTTGATATCTAATAATTATTTTTAAGTTGCAAATAACTAACAAAATCGAAAATATCTGACGATATAGCTTTAAAATAATTTATGAATGTTTTTTTGTTGATTAGTCATTTCATAATATAATAAATATATCGTTTTATTTATTTATATTTAACTAATGAAATTCGAGAGGAATAATTCTATCATTGTGCTAATGTAAGTTAAATACTTTCCTTTTATGATTGGTATTCGTTTATTTTCTAGATATATTGTTTCTTCCTAATGTCACTAAAATTCTTTCTTTCTGTTTTGTTTATTATATGTACCTACAATAGACCGACTAGTTTTATACTTGAAAATAATTTTTGAAATTTTGAATTATTCGAAAGTCTTATCTATTTTAATCATCTTGTTTTAATTGGATTAAAATTTTCATTATAGATATACGTTTATTTCGATAAATTAAATCAAATAAATATATCGATAGGACAATAAACTTTATTTTCTTTTAAATGAATAAAAAATCTTCATAATGACAATTAAGATTATTTAAATCTTGTTTAATAATATTGATTGATATTGTTGTTGTATTATTTATTTTCCTAACTGAACATTCAATAGGTGTATAAACATGTTGATTTAATTTATTGTCATTAATATTTGTTTTTGTTGTTAATAATATTTTTTGTAAAATAAATAATAAAAATATATCATTAATGATTATTTATTTAAAGTTTAGTTCATAAAGTGTTAACATCATTTCAATACGATGACAATCAATGAGTAAAAACTAAAAGAAGACAAACATTGGTCGAAATGTATTGTTTCAAGTCTACGAAGAATTTTTAATGATGATAAGAATAATTTATTTTGTTTTAAAAAATAATTCGAATTAGTATTTATTTATTTATTTATAGAATAAATAAATGTCTTGCAACTGATATAAGATCTATAAGATAAAATAAATTCTTTAAATATATACATCTATCATTTATTTCAAATAATAAATCTAACAATTGATAATTATTATTCAATATATAATTCATCATGACATATTCAATCTCAATATTATTGCAACTGACTACTTATAGATAAATGTATCGTTAATGATAATAATGTTTATATTGATGTTCACTATGCTCTCCTTCCATATAATCAAGTATATTCAGAATGTGTTCATTGTAATAAAAATTCTATATAAAATAATAATTATTATTCGAAACGTGTACTTAAAATACTTAAATATGAAAAATATATAAAGGCGATAAACACTCTTTCATCATGAATTAATAATTGACAATAATCATATACAATTATTTGACATTGTTTAGCTAAAATAAAAATCTATATGATATTATTATTATTATTATTATAGGAGATAAATTCAATTATTGATTGAAGAATATTGGGGAAAAGTAAATGTTTGCATAGCAATAGATCTTAGTGAAAATAGATTATAGCGAAAGCTTATGATCTATTCAATATATAGACCAAACGGAAAATAGCTCATTTCCATTACTGTTAAGCAGTTTTTATCTGTTTAATTTAAAAACTAATAAATATTTTTTATAAAACAAAGAAACAAAACTTTCTTTTGGCTAATACTCGAAAAGCTCACAAATGGATCGATGGATTCTAATTCAATTGATGATACAACATCAAATAATGTCAATTGTATGAAATAAATATCGAAAAGTGATGCTTGTGAATGAATAAGAAGTACATCGATCATTTGTCGTGAGAGAAGTTTCTATTTTTCGCCTTCATTTCGAACACATTCAACAATAATTGTTAATAATTCTAAAGCCTATAAAAATATAAATTCTATTATTGTTTTTCTCATTAGATACACATAACATGAAAAGATGCCTTTTTTTTTACAAATACAAAGTTTTATAATAATAAAGACATCTAGATTTGCGGTAAACTTTTTCTTGTGATATTCATTTTCAATTATATGAGTTAAGATTGTTATGTATAAATTTTGTTGAAATCTGCACATGAACAGGATGATTATTTTTAGATCATTGATCCATTGAAGAATTACTGAATTAGGATTGATTTGATGAAATTAATAACATCGATAGCCTTACCAACTGATCCATAGAACTATTTTTTTTTCAGAAATATAAATTTTAATGGGAACCTAATAGTACTTATCACATGAATTTACAGATCTTAAGTTTTTAGAATATCTGAGACCTTATATAATGATATCTTTTGTTCACCGTCTTTTAAAAGAACATTTCAGGAATTTCAATTATTCGTATAGCAACTATTTCTTATAATATTACATTACTTTATCATGTCGTACAGCTTAAAGTAATGTTTGAACAATAACCATTTGTTGTGCTTTTAATTCTTTATAATGTGTTTTAAGTCGAACAAAAACTAAATCCTATAGACAACTAGTTTCGATGCTGCTCAAGCTAAATAAAAACTTTTAACGATTATTTATCTTACAAGAAAATATTCTTTTGTTTTTCTTTTACAATGTGTTTCAGATTCATTTCCATTTCCTACTAATGACTCACAATGTTTTATTAAATCTTGTACTTTATTAATTTATTCTTAATAAAATGTGTCACATGAAAACATAACAAAAAATTCATGCATACGATAAATAAAATGTGATGATACATCATAACCTGATATAGTTTGTTGAATTATTTCAAATTGAGTGATTATATGAGGAAAAATATGTTATTTAGAAATAAACGATAGATTTGAAATAAAATGAACTTCATGAGAATATTATAAACTATAATAAAAATGAAGTAAAAGTAATATGAACAAGTAAATCGAGAAAAGCAGCTTGAAAATCACTTTCGTTTGTATTAACATATTTTTTAAGGGTAATCTTTAGTTAAATGAAAATCATAAAATAGAAGAAAAACAGAATATGTGAAATTCAGTTATTTTTCTTTATTTCACTTCTGTATAGCTGTCTATAATTGATGTATTATGTGATTCAAATCGATAAATCATCAGTTGTCGACTAGTTATTCTATGAGTATTAGTTAAAAAATTATTTAATAGAATTTGCGAAGAAATATTTGAAAGTTTTGTTTCACCAGACGATGATAAAAGACTTCATACCTGATAAACTTTTAATATAAACTAAATTGAAAGAATATTTTTAAATGAGTATTTTGTTACGTAAGAGAAAAAAAATATTCTAAAACTTTGAATTGAAAAGTTGCATAGACATAAGCGTTGGTGAATCTCTCAGACCTATTTGTTCCTCCTGTCCTTATCAATGACTAGTGTTCGAAAACTGAATGAGTTTCTTGGAAACTCATATAACGCACCATATGCGATTGCCGGTGAATAAACGAATCTGCATGGGTTGGAGAGTACCTGTATGAATCAGGTTAGACGAAAGGAGTCGAAAGAATGCTTCTGGTTTGTCAGAAGAAACGGTTGCGTCAAATGTGTCTGGTGGATGTGGTGCGCCAGTGGAAAAACTGAATGTCGAATCATGAAGGAATTAGTGTTGGAAGAACTGGATTTTTTGATTACGTGGGAGAATTTTAATTCGCTGGAATAATCGGGATTGTTGGTACTGTATGATTGTATTCCATTTGGAATGGCTAGCCTGACAAAATCTAATGAGCTATCAGTAGAAAAGGCTTCTGTTGGCTGTGAATGTTTTGGATCGTTTGGTATGCAGGATCCAGTGTTGGGATGAATGATTATGATGGGACGGAGGAAGATGTGATCCATGCATGGTAATGTATTTCGAAGGCGGTTGGATGGCCCTGGTTCAGAAAGAAACATATTGGTAGTTTTTTTCTAGCTTGATTCCGGCATAGGGATTGCTGAATTGACGATTAGTACACGAGAATTCGGTTCGACTATTAGCACTTTTATTCTTCTGGTAGGTCAAAAGCGTTGACAGCTTGCTGTTTATCGACTTAGCTTTCCGGTAAACTCTGCATATATGGATGCGGTTTTCTAAAGAAAAACGTTGTTCATATGGCTGAAACTATTAATTTGAATGAATAGAAGTTTTGCTCATGTTGGAGTGCATTAAAAGATGAGGCATCCAGAATTAGATTTTCTTTCAAAGCTTTTCGGCTAAGATGTTGTAGTCATTTCGATTGAAAGACTTGCATACGGGCTTGATGTACTAGCATTATGTGTCTCAAGCTGTTTCATGAGACCACGATATAGATTTTGTTTGTAAGTCAATTAGTGTCTGTTGTGATCGATAAACAGCTTGATTATGATTAGCCATGAAAAGCTCCTGCTGCACCGATCAATGTCGAGTGGTTTACTGTTATGATGTCGCATACACCTAGGGAGTAAGGGAATAAGACGAGGTCAGTTTTTCAATTATGAATGACCTGTACTGCAAGAAAAGCACTCTTTTATTAGTTTTTATAGAAATCTTTTTGGGTGAAGTGATTCACATGTAGAAACTATTGCTGAAAATCGTTCAGCTTCGCAATTTCGGCTACTCGCTATATGGTTTATTGCACGCCATACTATAGAATGGTGGCATCGGTTGTTCGAAATTTGTAACTGTTTTTCTACTAACTACTAGTATCTACAATGTAAGGTTGCTTAGTTTTTCGTTTTCCAAAAATTGATCATGATTGACTACGATTTACATAGTAGCAGGCTTACAAAAGGTTTCTAAACTTGCATATTTACTCAACGAAAGGCTCTTTTAACAAAGTACCGATATTCTCTCAGCTTTGATTCAACGCTATCAGGGTAGAGAAATCCCTATTAGTTATAGAATTTCCTAAATTGTGTCCTTAACTTTATTGATCGAGAAATGAAGTATGTTACGTCAAGAAATAGACGAGATATTTGATTTTGTCGACCCTCCTTACTTTGATAAAAATTCACAAGAATGGCATTATTTTCCCAAGCCATGCCTTCTTTAATAAAAAATAGCACTTATAAACTTTTGAAGAATCCATTGTAGACTCAGATTATTCGGTCCAGCTTTTCTTGAGCGAACCTTCACAGTGAATTGCAAGTTTTCCAGAATAGCATCGCCGTGAGAATACAACGCGACCAAGGAATTTCCGCGGCTAAGTCCCTAGTAATATAACTGCTAGCATAATAATAACTTCGAAAGGTTAAGCAAGTCTGATTGCAGTATCTAACGGTTAGACAAGAGCTCAACTATGTAAATCCCTCCAAGAAGCGGTAGTAATATGTAAAGACGAAAACATGTCTCGTGCTGAGGCAATTGTCGCGTGGTGGAGCGAAAAACAATTACCACCCTGTAACCCTAGTACTGAGAAGTTTCTTTACTTATTGCTTCATTCGATGCTCACAAACTACTTTTAATGTCGATGTACTAATTTTATTTTGTCATCTTCATTGGCTCTTAGCTTTTCACAAGTTAAACAGCTTAAAATTTGCATTGAATCGTTCGTTTCCTTCTGCCTTAGCCACTTGCCAAAAAGGCATTAAAAAAATGGTACTATATTTCCGTTGCTTACAACATCTCCTGCTATCTTGTCACTCAAGAGAAAAACCCCAAATTCACTTTCATCGACTAGTATATCACCTATTTTCTAAGTATATCTGAAATAACGAATGCACATTATGTTAAACGTTCTTCTAACACTCATTTTCAACGCCGTTATGGTCTATTCGAGACCCCATAACCAATTCTTATGAACACGTACTACGTCCAAAATAAGTCATCCATTTGACAACAAGATTGTTTTCCGTGTGGCAACCATCAAATATCACACAATACCGAAAAGGCCTTCCTCAATGAAGGACCCATCGCACTTCATGAGCACAATGTTACCATGTATGCGTTCCTAACAACAAAGTGCTTGCATAGCTTAAGTTGAACACCTTTACTTTCAGAAATTAACTCTGGATCCGACACAAGTCAGTTGAGTAAATAGCAAACACTTGAACCCTCAATCGAAGTCCTCTTTTACAACACAACGCCTTCGTTTCCATGAATCATCATACTGCGCTAATCTATTCCGCCGGAAGCAAGAGGACCCATAGCTTAAGTATGGAATCCTTCGCTTCGGGACTAAATTCGCTATCACATGCAACCCATCGAAATCACTGGCGATGAATTTAATCATCAGTGAGATTACTGCGTGTTATGATTCACACTTTTTTCGGCTACGCTTTGCACGGTAGGAATTGGATGAATATGTTCAGTTGACAACCATTCGATATCGAACTGAATTCTCTACCGCATAGTACCCAAGAAAGTCACTGGCAATCGATTGAACCCTAGCTGAGAGGTAGTTTCGAAGAAGAGTCCCTGTTGCTTCCTATGAGTCATCGTATTCTGAGGTACCTTTTGCACGGTAGAACATGGATTCGTGAATTGAACTGACCATTATTTGATAGAGAATTGAATTCTCCATCTCATAGTACCGAAGGAATTCACCGACAATGGATTGAGCCCTTGAAGGACGAGGGTAGTTTTTGAGAGAAAGCATTTGCCTCTCTATGACAATTCTTAGTAGGGCAGGAAATTAATCCATAACTCGAGTTGAGCGTCATTCGATCCAAAATTGAACCCTCTATCGTATGAAATTCGAGAAAATGACACACTCTGGATTGAACGACCGTTTTGATCCGCTTTTTTCACAAAAGTAGACTACTATGTTATCAGTCATTCTACTGAACGGTAAGCTTTTCAAGGTAGGAAATGGAGATATGTATTAAGCTGAGCACGATCACATACGAAATGAAACTCTGCATGGTATTGAAAAATGCTTAATGGCGGACTGTAATGCAATGGTCGGGCCAGATCTCTAAGGTTTTTGGCATTTCAAGTATTTTTGTAATGTTAGTAGTAGTTCCGAGGATGTCGATTATCTCCCCTAGAGAAAGTACTGAGTTCAGGGTACCCATGTACTGAGAAAGCTCTAGCAGGGTACCCAATATGGGTACTTTGAAAATTCTCAGTCATTTTACTGATGTATGTACTGTTTGGGGTACCCGTAAAAGTATATTCACTGAATAAGTACCTGCATAGATACACAAGTCTGTAACTTTACTGAGGAAATCTCGACAGGGTATCCTACATTTTTCGCGTTCTGTGTGTCAACTATTCATTCACCGTTTTCTTTTTTACGTACGGCTCTATATAAACAACTCGATAAATCATAAGAAAATAATCAATTTTCATACTAGTTTTTTCTAAATTATTTCTTGACTATTTCTTAGTCGAGGAAATGCCGAGCTTGGTCGTAAATTAAGATCGGACTACCCTGAAGTGGTCTACGACCAACTCAAGTTGGGTCGGATCCCGACATTGTTCCTGCTAAGTTTTTGGAATTGAAAAAATTAAATTGAATAAAGTAAAAAAATCTAGTAAATTATCTCAAGAAAAACAAAAAAAAATTTTAAAAAGTCAAAGATCAGGTTCGATCCTGAACATACTGAAAATTTGGTAACAGGGTACTTAGAAATACTATACAATGGTACCCAATTCAGTACTTGATCAGTACCTTTAGGTACCCAATTACTGTGCATTTTCCAGCAGGGTACTTGCCAAAGTACCACTTAGGTACCTATAAGTACCTGCAAGTACTTTGGTACTCAAAAGTTCCTGTGACATACTGGTATCAGGGTACTTTTTTGGGTACCCTTAACTCAGTATATTCTCTAGGGATCTCTGTACTATTCGCGGATACGAGAAATGATGGGTTTTCATCATGATAATTAAAAGCTGTAAGGTCCCTAATCGTCCCCATTAGAAAGTCAAAAAATAATGAAATTCCGTAACGAAGTGAAATTCCGTAACGGACAGTATTTACAGTTATTTGATTTGGTACAGTTATGCTTTCTAGGAAATGAATTGATATTTTGAAAGCTCATGGGAAACTGAATAACTTTTATATAGAGCATTTATTCGTATGTCGTTTCGTTACGTAGTAAAATGCTTAACTTCTGCATCACCCTAAAAAAAATTTCCATTTTATGAAATTCCGTAACGGTCAGTATTTGTTGAATAACTCAACTATGACTAGACAGAAATAGATAAAATTTTTACTGATAATAGATCTCAGCCATCTCTATCTATGATAAAAATTTTAGCAAGTTTGCCTTGATTTTTGAGAAGCTACAGGTGTCACAATATGAAAAAATGAAATTCCGTAACGCGCGGCCACGCCCAGATGTTTTGTTCAAGACATTCAATGGCTGATAAACAATTTTGCACTCGTTTCATTTGGATTCTGACTAACTTGTAGCTTGCATTTATCATAAATATCCGCGATATAATACGATACGTTTCATATGTCTTTGTCGTCGTCATCAGCAGATACGGATGCTTTGTTTTTCTGCACTGTTGATTTATAGGTTTCGATAGCAAGGTCATAATGTTTATTTGCAAGTTTATAATCCTCGTTGATATATTTATAATAAAAGCCAATATCTATGGTGCTTAGAAGTTCATCATCATTATCATCAATATTATTGTAATACTTGAGCCATAACCTTAAGGTCTGTTCGTATACTAACAAAGATTCAGAATAATTATGTTGTTTAAAGAACTCGTGACGTGCAAGACAATGCCTTTCAATAGCTAAAATTCAGTTTTTCTCCTCTGGAAAACATGGAACGAGATCGCGAAAAATTAATCTTTCATCATCGAACGACTTATTAGGTTGATCCTTGGAGATCTCTACAATCGTGAATGCAATCATTGGATCGAAGTTTTAATTTGATTTTCCATATATGCTACGTATTATCATAATGAAAATCATCACTTGTTGTACTCAGCACGAATTGTGTACCAATCATAAACAATACTTCTGATTCATTTGGAAATTAGCTCAGATGAGAGATATCGCCACATGGAAGATATGAATCAGCGTAGAAATTCAATTCAATTTTAAATAACATGCTTTGCAATTATTCAGTAAGTTCTGTGGGTCCTATATAGAATAATGCGAGCTCTCGATCCAATGTTCTTGAAAAGAAGCCTTGTTACCAATATAATCAGTATTTAATTGGTATATTGGTATCTCATGATGAGACATGAGTTGTCCACGATATATCGTGACCACTTGGTTATTATATGAATGATGTATTCTGCATCGTTCATAGATATCTTTGAGTTGCCGATATATGTCTTGTACGAAAAATCCGAATAAAAACAATAGCTCCATATTATTCTGACGTAAAGCTTTATTCAATGTACGATATATAAAGGTATCACGTGTAAATAATAATCTTTCATCAGACTGATTAACACTTGGCGACTTTCTTTTTGATCATACGGCAAATTACATATAAGACCAATGAACGATGTCCAATAAGAGATTGGCATAGCATTTCTAGTAAAATCTGCTTTACTAATATCAGCGATAATTGATGTACTCCTTTCATATTTCTTAACTTGTTCAATATTCTGTTTTAAATCAGTGTATATAACTTTCAATGTATCAATAGACAATCATCGGACCTATATAGAAAAACTCGATATATCCATCCAGTGAAAACAACTTTTTATCCGAGATCTACTTCATCGAAATAGTGTCGAAAAAAAACACGTAAAAATTTCGAAATTAACGATGTTATAAAATCAAAATGCTAAATAATATTCAACTGTTCAAAGTGATACACGCGCAATATTGAAAAAAACAGCTCATACACTGTTGTGAATATTGGCAGGTGTTTTAAGAATGAAGATGAAGTGGGGATAAGGATGTGGCATCCTGTATCCCCATACCTATCCTCAGTTTTACTGTCAAGACAGTATAGAAGCATTGCACTAGTAGTTGATTTATTTATAATTCTGAAAAAATTAAACAAACTATTCATATCAGTACTTCTCATAGCCATTTTTAAGGTCCATATACTTAATCTTTGACATTTCAATTTCGATACTTTTATTGGTAGGCATGTTCAACATTCAACATCCGTTTGTTCTTCTTCGATATTTATTAAATTTTTGATCAAATTGAAATCAGCGAAAATGTAAATATTATTGTTGAATTCTGTTTTCTCTTCAAAATGGAGATGATCTTCTTTTCGATCTACAGGTGGAGACCGTAGCACTTAACTCAATTATGAACAAGAACTGAGCATTTTGGAAAAACACGAATGGTAATGAGTAAAGATGTACCAAGACCAAACCGAGGCTCTCTGTCTCGGTCAGTCTGAATCTTGGTCTCTGTCTAAATGGAAGTAAACAGCAAGCGACGAATGTTGTTGTTGTATGTATAGCACTTTTCTCTTGTAAGATCGAATGTTTAAAAAATTCGAATTCATTCGACCAATAAGAGAAAGTTAAAAATATTTAGTTCGGTAGTTAGAGTGTCTGACGTGGAAATGAATGTGAGAATCGGATACAAGTACACTCACAAGCACACCCCACTGCTAGATAACATACTAAAAGCATTGAATAATACAATTTTTTTATCACTACTCAATAATCTCTAATGGTTATCAATCTAATAAACGGTAGACGTCTGTCTGACGGACAAATTGTTTAATTCTCGTTTGTTATATTAAAGATTTGCCTATTGTTGTCATTTTGTATCAAATATAAACCATAGTAAATACATGAAAACAACTTGCCATTTGATAATGTTTAAAGAATCGGAACTGATATCACAGATCCATAATGAATGGATTTGTTTCTTGATTGAAGTTTGTTGTTGCTCTTTTTAACCTATTGTGCTATTCGTTAGGCTGATCAATAGAAATATTGATTATAATCAATTGTTTGTCAAAACTTCTTTTATTATGTATATATAATTGTATTTAATTGAAATAAAAATTTGAAGCTTGAAACGAAAAAAACAAATTAGTTTCCATCATACAATATATTAGTCAAATTACCAAAAACATGATTCACGTATATGTTAAAATACTTCAAATTTCACCAAATAAAAATGATGTAGAACGGTCGGCATTTTGCTATCAAAAGCTGTTTTCCATCCATGAGACGACCAATAATTAGATTTGTCTAGTTTTTTGCATACTTCTTCTTGATTAATAATCGAATTCCAATGAGAACTGATCGATGGACTAAGATCCCTTGCCTGTGTATACAAATAGAGTCGTTTGAGTTCGACTAAATATTTGCTCAGTATTTTTCCCAAAATAGGGGATCGACAAGTTGAGGATCATGATATAGAAATGACAACAGTTTCATTTCACGCACTCTCGTGGTACACATTGAAAAAAATAAACAATTGCTTTCATACAAATTTAAATGGGTAAGTGCATTATTTACAGGTATTCGTGATAAAAATACAGATTGAGGGTATTGATCACCAAATTCTAATTGTGTTCGAATATATTTTAAGATTGATGATCAATTAAGAAAATTTAGAAAATGAGATAGACAACTTGATTAAGACATTGTCATGTGTTGAATTGATAATAGGGATGTTCCTTCTTCAATCATACTATTCGAGTCTATGTATGTTTTCAGACAAAAAACGTTCAAGATGAGAAAAATGAATATGTTCGACCATATAACG
>CAJNOP010003535.1:0-12787 GCA_905250075.1 Rotaria sp. Silwood1 | reverse complement strand
GAGTATCAGAAAGATCCAGTCGTTGAAGATTGGGATATTCAATAATTCGTAATATTTGATCATCATTGTTTGATTTTATAAATTGTTTCTTATTTTGTGTTTTTCGATTATTTATTGTTAGTTCTCTCATAAATGGAAATGATTTCGAAATTCGAAGAAAAAATTCATATTCAAATGAATGTTCATCATATAATAATACTTCAGTAACACTCATAAATAATCTACCACGAAAATTATTTGTTATATTATTGTAAACTTCCCACTTATATGGATATGAATAAATATGACATTGACTATATGCTTTTTCTTGAAAGTGATCAATACAAGTAATTATTTCATTATTAGGAAAATATTGAAACGTTTTCTGAATATGTTCATTTAATGGAAAATTTGTTTGATTACGATGATATATGATTGAGCAAATATTAAAGGTGAACTTATATAATTGTGGCATATAAATAACAATATCTTTCTTCAATGTCTCACCATCAATCAACTTTTCGTAACATTGAACTATAATATTTAAATCAAGTTCTTCTAAATTTAACATTCGACGTAGAAGTGGCACAACTGATTTCTCAAAATCATATATCTTATCCTTGCACCACAAAGAAAAAATCCGTAAGTTTGGTAATGGCTTTTCCTAAAAATGAAAACAAATATAAGTTCATTTAAACAAACAAAATATTAATAAAAATAATCTACCTTATGCTCAATGTTCATATAACAAGTTGTATAAAAAATAACATATAATATACGAAGTTGATCAAAACGTCCATCAAGTATACAAAGACATTCTTTTATATCTGACACAGTGACATGTAATTCTAATAAAGTTGAAGAAATATCAGTCCCAGGCGTCATAAATAAACATAAAGTGCTAAGATAAGATGAAGATGGGTTGAATTTTAAACATCGTAAATTAGTAAATATAGTTGAAAATTTGTGCAAATATCATTGTATGGCAAACTCCCATGTTAATCCATTTGTTTTCATTTTTAAAATTGATAAAAAGTGATGTAATTTTATTTTTGTATACATGCGGGAAACGATTTTTATCTAAATAAAATTTTAAAGTTACTGATAAAAATATTTTTTTGATCTATTTTTATTCGATTAAGATATCTAAAATTTTCTATTTAACAATATTCTCACTTATGTGTGATAGATTCTTTTTTAAATACTCTCATTACATTCTATGTGATCAATAGTGTTCTATCTCAATCATTGACTTGTTTATATTATTTTCTTCTAGACGCTCTAAATTGTCTTTATTAATCTTGAAAAATTTCAGTCGAATATATTATTAATATCTTTTTTTTTGTTATACAAATGAACGATTAAATTCTTTTTCGAGTAATGGCGTTCCTACATATAAATAGAATTTTTTATTTATGCAAACAGAAGTGAAATGAAAAATGATTTACTATTAATATAAAATGTTTAATTATGAATACCTATTTCTTTTATGTATACATTGAAAATAAATCATCTTCTTTTCCAGTAACTAATGTATTCTACAATGAAATCAATCAAAGAAAATTTCTTACCACAAAACAGAGACATAGCTAGTTTGAATTGAATATCACATAAACCAAGGTTGATTAAATTAGGATAATTTGTAGCATGAAAAACAGGTTCTATCCATGTTCCTTTAAGATAAAGAGTTTCAATTTTATGTACAATTTCAGGTAAAATTTTTGAACAAAATCGATCAAGTATTGGATTTGATAATGGGAAGGTAGAATCGTCGACTGGAGAATATTCTCGTAAATATAAATCACGAGTAAAAGTTGTGTCTTGTACAATTTTACTGATTCTTTTATTAACATCCATTAAAGAATAAAGCACTTCATCATTGTACAATTTTTTAAATATATATATAAGAATTTCATTAGGTAAATCATTCAACTGAACCAATAAATCTTTCATGTTTATTTGTGTACATATTATCTATTTTTCTAAGAATATATATATATGTTCTATTCATTGATTTTAATTGACCATATCGTCAATGAAAACAATGGTAATTCTCTTCAATTATCGTTTTAGTCCGTGATCAGACGAAAAAAATGATGATTTTTTTAATTGGTGAAACTCAGAATGGTTGGATGAAACTTGTACCAAAAATCAAGCTGATTTTTCTGATTCTAAAAATGTAAGGCGCAGTATGGCCCTGCAAACCATTCTTGAGATATTTGCAAAATTAGCACCCTCTATAACACATTTCTGTCCATATCTCAAAAGTGGTTTTTCGAACCATACTGCGCCTTACATTTTCAGAATCAGAAAAAACCAGCTTGATTTTTGGTACAAGTTTCATCCAATCATTCTGAGTTTCATCGAACTCAAAATTATCACACACTTTATCATCAGATCACCTACTATTTTAGACGATGAGTGAAACTAATGAACAATGGCATGACTTTTTTCTTTCTCTTTCTTATTGTTACTATTATGATTATTGAATAGGCTTTAAAACCAGGATTGCCATCTGTACACCACATTTCGACGTTTTGTATCCCATAAGAATCTGTACCACTGGAGTACGCCTTTTTGTACCCCATTTGAGCTTTTTCTCACTGTACGTCCCTTATGAGCCACATTTTAACAGAAACTCCAGAAACTGCCTGTAGAGCCTTAAATTATCTTCTAGAAATATGAATCGTTCTAAATGAGTTACAAGTGTCAAATGATTGCTTCTATTTGGAGCTATCCTTTTTTTACTTCTTAATGACGTGCTGAAAGTGAAACTGAATTTTAGATCAAGCAATAAAATGGAATGATAAGGTTTTACTATAGTGACTCGAATAGAAATAATCAAATGGATGAGAAAGTAATAAAGATAGAGTTAGCTAATCCAGAGAGTACCAAATACAATGGATTGATTATTGATTCGACTCTTCAAAAATCGAAAATTCTCTGTTCACAGTTGGCCAAAGAGAAGCTTTTGGCAATATGGAGAAGCTAAACGCTTTTTTCGGAAATGTAAAGCTAAACGGAAACTTTCAACGAGAAAGTCATAAATGAATGGGAAAATTTTTCGCTTCACTACAGTTAAGAACTACACAGGCGTACTTCATGTATCAACAAACAAATTTGGAGGTTTTTCTTGAGAATGTTCATTTTTGTCAGCTTCAGTCATAACAATTTTCACCAGAGCCATAGCCTTTGGCAACAAAAGTGTATAACAATTTTTCTGAATTGAATGTAAGAAAAGTGTTCTTTTCGAATAAGTGACAGAGCAAAACAGAATAATCAAGAATTTGGTCAAAACATTTTACTTCGAGGAAATCTAACATTTATATTAGTGCAGTTGGACAGAAAGATATTTCTATTTTGTTTTTTCTTCATATTTGTTGTTTTCTTAGTCAAGGTCGTATTGACTTTCGAACAAATGTTACCAGTGTCGCTGTCTTCGACGGCAAAATTGTAAAGAAAAGTTTTGTGTTGAGCGCAAGTGTTTCCTTCTAAGCAGGTACACAACAGTATACACGTTTCCTGCAATTCACCAAGAGCGTTTGCATTTGAAAAGAAATGATCTGAGTGGTGAAGATTCTATTAATTATTCTTGAATTTCACCTCTTTGCATGAAAATTGACCAAAAATGACAAAATTCTGGTACGTATTTGGGCCAAAAGAAGATACTACTTCAGCTCTAATGTGAAAATCTTTCAATCTCGAACCATCTCTTGCGTAGCAACACTTAAGTCATCTAATCTCCACAATTAACGTTTTTTTTCATTGAACATGTTTGCTTTATTGAAGCGATTTTCTTCGGAAATCGCTTTATCTCTGCAGTTGTTCTTTGCGAGCAAAACAATATTTTAGATCATTTTTGCACGAGAAAAAGTCAATATAAAATCTATGACGAAACAATGAAATCTTATCAGTGATTATTTTACAGGTATACTTTGAATTTTGAGAAAACTTATGTACCCCATAGATGTACCCCATTTAGAAAAATCTTGTACCTCACATGTACCCCAGCAACCCTGTATAGAATACACATTTTCTCTATCTAATTGAATCAGTCAGTCAAAAAAAAATCAATATTTACGTAAATCAACATTTACATGTCTGGTAAGTGTTTATTTATACCTTTTTGAATTTTAAAATTTTTCATTGAGGTGAATTCTATCAATAAGAATCTTACGCGGTATATATTCGTTATTTTACTACACGTGTTCGTTTTCTTTTTACATAATTTACAAATAGTTTTTAATGTAGTAAAATATAGAAATTAGTCTTTAAAAAAAATAAGATAGACAGAAAAAATTTGCTAATATTTTATTGTATTATTTTAATGAATTAATTTTTTTTAATGAATTTTTATTTTTACAAAAGTCTTTTAAGCTTAGATCCTTGTAATTCACATAAAAATAATGACTAGGCCATTTCAAATTTTTTTTTTACTTAAAAATATAGACCATCAATAATCCAATGATGAATAAATAATGATTCGTTATATGATTGACACAATAACAAACAAGCATTATATCCGATGAGTATGATACCATATTGATCCTATCAGAGATTTAACATCGAATGATTAAATGAGACAAAATCTATGATATAAATTTGACAGATATATTTATTAATAGGTTTATTCTTCATTTTATTTTTTATTCAGAGAACGCTTTTTGTTTTATACGATTGAGTAAATCAATGAATACCAAATTTTGATTAATTTATATGTAGACTATTTAAACTATATGTATCGCAATTTAATCAATTGTATAAATCAATATTCCTATTTATTTGTAACGAAGTACGAATCATTTCAATTACTTCATCTTGTTTTTCAGAATAATGTACGAAAGTAAAAGTGTAATGCTATATTAGGAAAGTTTTGCATAAATATGTACATCTGACAAGCAAAGATTAGACGCTGTATTTTTGATATATTGTTACCAGAACAGTATATTTTTAAAAGAATAATACCATATTGGGAAAGCGCGCGAAATCCTCTATCATCCTACATATTTATATTTTAGTTTTCGCTTTTGAATGATCGACATAGATCAGACACTGGACAAATACAAGTACAAGTACTGGTACTTACAAAGAAGTACTTAGTACTTTTAGCTGGACTTGTACTTATTGTACTTGTACTTGTACTTTGTACTTAAGTACCTGTACTTTTCAAGTACTTTGTAAAGTACTTTGCCTATATACGGGGATTCAGAGTAATTTCAGACATTTTTTTACTACCTGTAGATATTTTTCGAGCACTAACAAGGACTTGTTGAATATGCATAAGCATTTTAAACTATATTTTGCATAGTTTTATGCATATTTTGGATATTTTAATGCGCTTTCTTTTATAATTTATTAATGCTTTTTGTTTAACAGTGCTGAAAAAACCATTGGAAAATATTTAAAAAAATTAAAATGCAAAAGTCTTCCTTGAGTATTCATAGCGACTTGATTGTATTGGAAAAAGTCATGAAGACACTCAGCAACTGTTTGACAGTTCTAAATAATAGTGAAAATTATTGAGAGCGTAAGCAAAAGTACTCAAAAAATGTCTAAAATTACTCTGAGTCCCCATATATAGGCAAAGTACTTTACAAAGTACTTGAAACGTACAGGTACTTAAGTACAAAGTACTTTGTTGTAAGTACCAATACTTGTACTTTGTACTTAAGTACCCGTACTTTTTTTAAGTACTGTACTAAGTAGCCAATGTCTGACATAGATGGAGTATAATGAGGACAACCTGATGTCCAGATTCCCAGAGACTTGATTTTGTTACTGTGATCAAAAAAGTTTTTAAAATTTTTTATAACCGTAAAATGATCGTTTTGAAAGAACAATTATATATTCTGATAGCGCTTGAAATTCTCTATCTTTCTGCATATTTGTTTACTCTCTTATATGTATTTATTATGAAATAATATAAGAACAGTGAAGTCTTCTCAATCGGCAATTTCGAAAAATCATGTGCACTTAGGTCTGTCCAAAAGTTCCCAGATTTAAAAAAAATATATAAAGATAAGGAGATATTTTTAATTTAATTTTATCAAATATTGAGGATAGTTGCCAGTATTAGTTATACCAAGTTCGATCCTTTCCCGACACAATTTGTTAAAAGTTTTTTTCAAGTCTTTTTCGAAAAAAAGTTTTAGGCACCTTGGAAACCGCATGAAGTAATCATGTTTCATTTATTTAATCAGTTAAACTACGTTCGATAGAATTAGTTAGCCAAAAATTACATAGTATCAGACCTGATGAATGTGATGGATATGAAATTGTATTGATGTCTTCTTCTCTAATATAATTAATAATATTGGATGAGTATGAAGTCAATGATGCTCGTCAATCAATTTTGTACATTTTGACGCTGATGTCTCTGTTTGTTTCCATATTCCATTAACAAAAGGTTTCGGACAATTTTCAGTATAATACTTGCGACCTACAGTCTTGTCTTCATCTACATTGTGTATAAAAACAGAACCATTTCATTTCAAGAACATACCAAACAAAGTTTTGTTAAAATTAGTCTTCATGAACAATAGTCTTTGACGATTCATCTTTAATCTTCCAGCTAGTATCATATGACTTATGACTGACCTATATAAAATAAATCTACATCCCACCACTAGTAATGCTAGAACGCAAGTGACATGATTGAACAAAATTTTGCTAAATTTTTAAAAGAAATGAAATATGATTGATTCATGCGGTTTCCAAGGTACCTAAAAATTTTTGAAGAAAAAGACTTAAAAAAGACTTTTAACAAATTGTGTCGAAAGGATCAAACTTAGTATAACTAATACTGGCAACCAGAGATGGGCAAGTCAGCTATTTTTTCACTCAAGTCAAGTCAAGTCATTTGTCAAAGAGAGTCAAGTCAAGTCAAGTCAAGTCATTGCTCAAAAAAAAATATCTTTAAGTCAAGTCAAGTCAAGTCATCAATTTGAGATACGCCATTGCTAGTCAAGTTAAGTCAAGTCCGTGTTCTAACCAAGTCAAGTCAAGTCAAGTCTCAAGTCATTGACTTCAATTTTTTTTTAAATTTCATAATTTAGTTATGTATTAATTTATTGAAAAAAAAATTAAATCAATTCAGTTGTAATACAAGTTGTAATTGATCTAATCAGTTTAACACAATAGGTCACGTATGTTGCACACTCAGCCGTATAATTGCTTATATACTTGCAAGTGTCGATGTCAGATAGTTTCCTTTGTGAGATCAAACAGACTAGACAAATAAACAATGAATCCTCAATTCATTGTTTATTCGTCTAGTCTGTTTAGGACCTTATTTTGTACGCACAGGTCAAATATAACCTGACGAGAATCTAATATGCATTGAAGTTGCAAAGAATATCTGACTTGACTTGTATTTTTTTGTCAAGTCACAAGTCAAGTCAAGTCAAAAACTGAAAAAACAAAGTCAAGTCACGTCAAGTCGCAAGTCATTAAAAAAACCTTTCAAGTCAAGTCAAAGTCAAGTCGCAAGTCATTAAAAAATTTTTCAAGTCAAGTCAAGCAAGTCAAAAATGACTTGACTTGACTTTGACTTAAGTCACTTTTGACTTGACTTGCCCATCTCTGCTGGCAACTATCCTCAATATTTGATAAAATTAAATTAAAAATATCTCCTTATCTTTATATATTTTTTTTTAAATCTGGGAACTTTTGGACAGACCTAAGTATGATGTATTTTTTTCTGACTATAAATACAAAGATAATCATTTTTTACAAAAGTAATTATACATTTTGATAGAGCTTCAAATTCTCTATCATCTCATGTATTTTCGTCTTGTCCTATGTCTATATGATGAATACTAAACTGGGTAATATTTAAATATACTCGTTGATCAATTCTAAATTGAATATAGGAGTACTTTTTGAAGACAGTTTCGTTAACCGAATACTTTTTCTTAAAACTGTTACTCGCTGTAGTTCTGGACAGAAGACCGATCTGATTTAGAATTCATCCGTTAAGTCACTTAAACACTCGGTACACACTAACTAAGCACATACTAGCCACAAGGATCGACGTATGTTACAATATAATCAGTATTTTATTGCATGAATGATCCGAGAGAAACAGGAGTTAGTGTCTCGTTCATGATCATTCTATGTATGCTGATGCTAAGATTGCAACACAATACCTTGTTAATACATGTCAAACACTCAGCCATATTGAAGAGTGAGAGATGTGTCACATATCCAAGAAATCGGAGATACAAGAGATAAGGAGTATATAAAAGGATACTCTGTTTGACTACTCTAATATTCAATGTGGAGAAATTTTATATCACGTTTGATCATAAGATCACAACAATCTTTTGTCATCCTGTGACAAATTTATCTTTTCCGATTATTAGTTTAACACTGTTTGACACAGAAGAACGCCAAAACCTCTGGAAATGTCTTTTCATGGCATTCATTCTCAGTAGATGACATGTCCTGTATGTATATTTGCGACACTCTCAATGATCTTAACATAAAAATCCACAAAAAAAACCATTCTTGTGTATATCATCGTAGTTTCTTCATGTGTTTATCGACTTCACTTATTGTATACATTTCGTTCGAATTATGATTAAAGAAAAATCTATTCATTAAAATTTTAATAAAATCAAAATAAAACAAAGTCTGATTAGTTTTTCATTTTAATAAATCAAAATAAATAAATCAATTGATATTTTTTTGTTTGAACAAATGTAATAAAATGTGTGTTTATAAATCTAAATTGTTTATTTTTCAATAAGATAAAGGTTATATAACAGATAACAAATAAATAACAAAAATCAAAACTAATTTATACAAGAGAAATAAAATAAGTTTAATCTAACATTTGACTAAGTTCAATGGCCAATGACATAATATAACGTAATTTATCTTTTTTATTTAAATAATCATTTTTAATATGTATTTCAACTGAATGTTGTTGTTGTTCTTCAAAATATCCTAATGTATATCTAAGATTATAAAAATCATCATTTTGTGTTAATGGTTTAGTTGAATCAAGTAATTTATCATGTTTAAATATCGATGAATGATTTATTTTATTTAATATTTGATAAGAATGAAATTCATAAAGTATATCAGGATAATAAAATGAATTTTGTTGATGAAATATTTAAAAAAAGATTTTTTTGGTGAACTATTTATTGATTGTATTTGACCATTTTTATTAAATGAATACATATTTCATTATTTGTATTTAGATTTAAACAAATAAGAATTATTTCACGTTAATGATCGATTAAATTCATTTTAAACCATGGAAATATTAAATAAATTTTATTTCAATTTAATTCAATATATTCACTTTTTATTTTATGATTTGATTTATAAAATATTTGTTGTAAACAATTGGAATTTATTTTTGTTATTTCAATTTGTTCAAGAATTGTTGTTGGAAAAAATGTATTAAATAATGATGGTAAAAAATATTCATTTATTAATGAATTTATTGTTTTCGAATATTGTTCATTATTTATAAATTGATTTTTATATTTTAATAAATAAATAAATATATCCGAATTATATTATTATTTCAGAAAATTCATTATTATTATTTATTGGATAATTTAAACAAGATATTTCATCAAAAAATATTGATGATAATGATGAAAAATTTTGTTTTCCTAATCAATTTAATTCAATACGAAGACGTATTAAATCTTTATGTTCAGAATAAAATGGTTTTGTTAATAAACATAATTGAATACATGATAAAGATGATATCATACCATTAATTAAACTATTTCTATCGGAATTTTATTATTTATTATCGACGAATTTTCATTCTAAAATTAAATAAATAATGAAAATATATTTGAAAATAATTCAAAATATGTTCATCAGCGAGGATTTTACATTGAAAGTTAATATAATTGAAATACTTGAAACAGTTGAGTTACTATAGAAGTGAATTTGCTCAGATCAAAGAATCCAATGGTTGGATTCCAGTAGGATCCTATCGGATGAGTTCGACCTGGGTGATATTAATATGAATTTTACATGAGTAAGTCTATCAATAGATCGATCTCATCTATGGAGTCTATGACGAATAATTAATGCGGGACGATGCACAGCATTTATGTAGTCCTTCGCGTACGCATTTAATCTTCATACTTTGCGTGTTTTTTGTTGTAACAAAATCTGTACTTTGTGTCGTGATGATCTAGAGAACTGCGAGCCGCTAAAAACTCATTAGAATGTGGTGATAAAATTTCATTATCGAACTGATACCATCTGTTTTCTGATCTTTAATATGAGGTTTTTTACAGAAAGTCACACAAAAAGACGATTTGGCCTCCATCCTTTACCTAAGATAATTAAAATGAAACTAGTATGAAAAGTTAGCCATCAATCTCTTCAAATAACTGATGTTCTTCATTACAGCTGTGAAGTCAGCCAGTGTTTTATCCAGGTTTTTTTCTCCGGAGGAGCGATTTGAAATTCCGAGGGGACAAAAAATTATTTTCAGAAGGGCCAGCCGTGTGTTCGTAGTGCGATGATCACAAGTCTCTAGGGGACGAACTCGATTTTCGGTGAGGGAGGGCTCTAGATAAAACACTGAAGTCAGCTGATAATAGATAATGAGTCACACAGATAATTAATTTGTTTTCTACGGTTTGAGAGCAGTTATCCTTCAGTCGATACCACAATAATCGGAAAATATCTGAAAATGTTCAATCCGTATTTTTCAATATAGAGTTTCGCATTGCATTTCGTAGTCGAGTGAAACTCGAATACCATCTAGTTGTAAAAGATATTCTTTGAATATAAGTTTTTTTCTGAATAATAATACATTTATTGAAATTGAATTTTGAATTGGTGATAATGGTGAACCAGGATGTAATTGCATTGATGTATCAACTAAATTAATTGAAACATTTTGTTGATCAATCGTATTTATTTGTTTTACTAAAGAACATTGAGTTGATTGTGTTTGTTGTTTATCATTAATATTTAATTGAGGAAAAATTTGATTAAGTTGATCAATTTGTCCATTAATATAATAAAGTGCATTATGATAAAGTTGTCCAATAATTGATTCAGATTTATATGAACGATTTTTATCTTTACCCAAAAAATCTGGATATTTTTTTCCATATTTTTCACGAATTTCTTGTATACGTTTTTTATCAACAATATAACCTGTTTTACCTGAATCAACTAAAACAAAAAAAAAATTTATTTTATTATTTAGAATAAAAATCAAACCAGATGATGAAAACATTTTAGCTAATTCAATAGCTAATGGTTGACATGTTCGCTGTTGAAAATTTTCATAATTTTTATCGAGAATAGTTGCATGTAAATTATATATTTCACCCGAACTAGTTGCACCTATTGTTGAAAGACAATATTTAATAACATGTTTAGGAGTAATTGGTGTTATTTGATTTTGTTTTTCATCCGGAATATAATCAAGTGGTTTAACTTGATAATTCAAACGTAATTCTTCACTCCAATAGACCTTTGTTTTTTTTGTATATTTAAATAAAATAAAACAATTTAATTTAAAATTAACTTACAAAATATCCATCACCAGCAAGATCAGATCCAGCTATTTTATTAAAATCAGGTCCTAAATTTTTTTTTCCATTTGAAAATATAAAAATAGAATAAATAAAAATATACGTTGACCTTTTGTTGAAAAAACAATAACATCATTTAAATGATATAATTCCGGTAAATCAACAGTCCATAATTCTAACATATCACCAGCAGATGGACTTAAAAAGAAAAAAAAAAATAATAATTTCTTAATCTTAAATTAAAATTTTTACCAAGGATTTTTTGTTACTATAACTCGTCCACGAACACATGTCATATTTTATATTTGAATATTGTTTTCCATTTTCGTTTAATATTGATAACGTATAAAACATTGTCCTTCTTCAAGTTAAGATTCCAATGCACAACCATATATATATATCGACATTCATTAATAGGTAATGAAATTTTATTTTTTAATATATCACTAAAAATTATTTATTATCAAAAATTATTATGTTTTATCTGATACATCAAGATCTGATAAAAGCCATATAAATTGATTATTAAGTCGACTTGGTGCTACAAATTAAAAAACAATTCAATTGGAATTTGTTTTTTTTTGTTTTCAATACTTGGTCGACTATAACCACAAATATCTAAAATCCAATGATTTTATTCAAATTTTTTCGTTGATGGACGAATTTTAATATAAAATTGATCAAATGTTGACTGAGAATCAATTATAATAAGGCCTTTATAACCAGCTAAACGAATTTAATAAGCTGATGGAATAATTAACTAAGAAATTAAATATTGATTAAATCAATAAAAACAAAAATTTTTTTTTTACATTTTCTTGTTGATAACAATGAAGTTTTTCTGCAATTAATTTAGCTAAACCTTTTGAAACTAAACCATTTTCATCTGTAAAACAATAATTATTTCTTTCAATATCATTAATCATCATAACACATTTATCATCTTGTTTACCACGATAATTAAATTCATTTTCATTAAAACAATAATTAAATTCAATCTTAAATAAAATATTTAAAAAAAAATCTTCTTTGATTAATTAAAACTTACATCTGTTGGATCAGTTTTAGTAAACCAAAAACCTAATCTCGCAACATATGTACCTAAGTTTTTATTTTTTGAAAATCTCCTAATAATTGTCGTTTATAATGAATATCATCAAGTGATAAAGATTTTAAAAACCAATATGAATTATCTTTTAATTGTGAATTTGATGAACCAAATAAATGATTAATTCAAAACAAATAATTATTAGATGCAGTACAATTTGAGAGTG
>CAJNOP010003534.1:0-12792 GCA_905250075.1 Rotaria sp. Silwood1 | reverse complement strand
GATGAAGGTGTACAGAAACATTCAGATGTGAATCTTTATTATTTCAGAGGAAAAAAGACAAACTCAATGAAAAATACAAAGCCAATGTGTAGTTTAGTTTTCTGTCTTGTTTAAACTTATTAATCATTTGTTTTCACTGCTGTATCTGTCGGTCGCACTAGTGCTGTTGCTACAACCATTGTTGTTATCAGTACTGGTACATGTGCTCCAAAATGGTGTGGGCGTGGGTGTCGGAGTCTTCGTTTGACCCATACCCACATCCACACCTATTAAAAGTGTTATTAGTCTGCTTTCTAAATTAAGAAAAAAAAGTTATCTAAGATTTCTCAGCTAAGAAATGCTATACATTATTCTAAAGAGAGATAATTATGCATTTTTTGTCAAAAATTCATCAGTAGATTTCGTTTGCCTTTAGTGTTTATATTTCATTTCAAACAAAATAAAGAAATACATCAATAAGATGTTATAATTATTGAAAAATAAACAGAAGATAGTTTTTGATTGAGATAAATAAATTGTTTCATGAAGGAAATATGAAGTTCCGTCTTGCAATAGTAAGCGATAATTCAGTCATTGATTAGTGGCAATGGCCCTCCTTGGAATTGTACCATCCAAGGTAGTCACACGATTTTGTCGTCGTCTTATGATAAAAAGATTCTTCAATTGAGGTGTCATAAATACCATTTGTATACTTAATATTGCCATGGACACTTCAGATCCAACCCACAAAATACGATAGGCTAATGGATATTCAATACCATTGATGAAGCACATTATCAAAACGGTTACACCTGGAATTCCAAGAACAAACAATAGACCAACATTAATAAAAATTCGTTGAATAGCGGTCAAATCTCGTTGTTGTCGTTGTCTCACCATCAATGTTTGGTTATGGGGTTGTTGACGAATAAATATTGTAATACGAAGATATATAAGAGATAAAAGTAAGAGAGGTAATCCATAAGCAATAAATAGAGCCCAAAGAATACCACGAGTTTTCGTGAATGCAGGAAAACAATAATATTCATTAGGTAAATATATGACATCATGCCAGATTAAAATAGGACATAAAACAATAAAAGCTCCTACTAATTGAACAGGTATTGCAATGACATAAAACCAGAAAAATTGAATCCATCTCCGATTCGAATACACAATACGACAAAGACGAAAGAAAGCCTAGAAAATGAGATGAGATAGAAGGATGTGGGTGTAGATGGAAGACTATCACGGACAGCCATACCACACACACCCTTTTTTTAGATCTACTGGATTTATATACATGACAGAATTCATCTCATGATAACGTATCATACGTCCCAATTGCACTGAAGAAAATCTCAATTTCAGAAAATGAACTTGTACATCCATCCTGACCATTGTTTCCGCCCTGTCTGCCTTTAGATCCTCGATTTGACATTGATATAAAAACGAGTGCATATGTTAGTATTCTCAAAATTCTGAAAAAAATCAGTCTGTAAACAGTGGTTTGTCTTCTTAAATACCTTAGAGAAAGTCTGAACTTTTATGAACGATCACAACTCGAGAAGGCAGATATTAATAAAATGAACTTTCTTCGGGTTTTCAATATCTTATTGAGGTTTTTTTGTTGGATAAAAACAGAGTTAATCAGCTTAAACATATGGAAATGCTTTCTCTATAGCCTTTTTCATCAATCAAACATTGGTCTAAGTCAACTTGAGATTTGCTTAAAATTTCTAGACGGATCTCAGATTAGACGTGTTGTAGCTAATCAGTCCGAGATTGTTCTGATTTAATGTCCATCCAATTACGGATTCCAGATTGAACGCTAACATATATAATAAACAATGTCCAACATCATTGCATTCTAGCATCAGTTATTATGAGTAAATTCTGTACAAATTACGTAGAATGATAGAAATTTTATGAAACGCTCAAAAGTTATTTTTACTATTTCATATAAAAATGAACGTAATTCAGAGCAAGAACTATGTATACAGCCGGACAATATGTCGCTTTATAGAAACATATTTGTTCTCTGATTCTATCTACTTCGTTTCGTAAATATGTAATACTAGAATACAATAATTTTGGATGTTCTATATTGTATACATGTTTCAAAGGTATTCTGTATTTATTTTCGTCATATGCTTCTGTTAAGAATGAAAATGAATAGCCACATATCATATGTCAAAAATTATTTACAAAAAACAAGCTTTACAAAAAGTGTGGAAAGAAGATTTTTCTTATTATGATAATCTACACTCTCAGAGAGTCAGACTTTATTTGAGAAAATTCAGCATCCGTTATGATGTTTTTACATAATTCTCTTTTATCAATAATTGGCAATGAATATTTCTTAATTACTACCAACATTATCAAAATGCAACAAGTTTTATAATGTATTGATCATTTTTATGTTGTCTACTAATAAAATTATCTCTAAACTTTTTGAACCTTACAAATCATAATAGACATTTTTTTTGATAATTACCTGAATAACGAAAGCATGAAATAAAGCACAACATGAGACTGGAACAAGATATCCTCTAAATGTACACCATGATGAATTAAAATTTTTTTCATATATATCACCTAATAATGTTTGTATATTGCCTGAAACTAATACCACTACATAGATATTCATATAAAAATAGATATTAGCAGAGAGAATAAGAGTTAATTTCTCTTCTCGTCTTAAACCAGAGCTGGGCATCTCCATGGAAACAATTCGTTTTAGGACCCCCTAAATTGTCCACGTAATTTGTGAATTGCGATGTAATTCACAAATCACGTGGACAATTTAGGGGGTCCTAAAATGAATTGTTTCCATGGAAATGCCCAGCTCTGTCTTAAACGATTATGACATTGATGATAAATAATAATACCAAGGATAATAACCGAAATCACAATTGCAAATGAACCATGAATAAGTGAAATTAAATTTAGTACAAAACCAACTATTCCATGTCCCATTATTAATATAAATTTAAATGATTTACTTTATTGGTATGAACTATATGAAAAAAGAAAAGAGATTTGATCAAAGGATGTCAGGAAATGCTCAGAGAAATCAATTAGAAATGAACTTTCTAATAATGAAATGAACGCTTTTTTTTGCATGCTTTTCAAACTCATTGGTGTTTTTTTCTTGACTTTTAATTTTACAAGAAATAATTAATTTTATATCAAGTGCACTTCATGAAAATAATGTCAAATCAACAACATGTCTTAAAAACGATACAAAAATCATCAAAACCATACGATAAGAATGATTTAAGGACAAAGAAAGAAGACGTGCCTTCACTACTTATCCTTTGAATTTTTCCGTGAAATGCTGAAGTTGTACTTTCTTTCTTGCACTGAAGTCAACTATGAAAAATTCCCTGGATATAATATATTCTAGAAGACATAACAATAAGATCGACGTAAAAAAATGTATGAAGGGCATTTATATTCAGAAAATATTCATGTCGAAATTAATATGTTTTCTACAAGCTCACAAAACATTGCAATCTTAAGATAACACTGAAAATGAAATAAATGATGATATACACATATTCAAAAATTATGGCAGAAGAAAAATAAAATATTTTTATTTTTTAAAACTATAAAAGTATTGAAAAATACATACGAATACCATAAAGAAATTGAAAGTAGATAAAAGTATGATTTATGATACTTGTCATTATATGAAATTTTACTTAACTGTCTAAACCAGGTTTTTACTTTCGATTTATGCCTGCAAATGAGCAACTCCGAATATAGCAGCTTTAATGATAAATTCACTTGTCGCTTATGTGGCTAAAAAATAATCGCTAGTTGAAAATGTTCTGCATTTCATATTTGTTCATTTTAATCATTTGATCATTAAATTTCGATTCGAATGTGATGGCGAAAAAAAGTATTTAGATAATCAAAGAAAGACTTCTTAATGAAACATATTCAAGGAAAAATTGCCTTCTACTTTGATGACTTCTTTACAGTTGATACTGATATGGCATCTATTACATTTGAGCACCTCAAATCGTTCTAGAATAGCATAACAAGTGATGGTTCAAAAACAAATGAATGTGGATGTGTGGGTGGAGGCTATGGATGTGGGGTGTAGATTTGAGTTCACACAAGCATTGTACCGACACCAACATCCACACATCCCATACCCACATCCATAACTTTAAGCCCTTTTTTCTTCATTTAAATTTGTAAAAATAATTGTATTTTTTAATTAAATACATGTGATTTAGCTGGTGATGAATCATCAAGTGATAGTTGACAACAATTGAATGGAACTGATAATATTAATTTATTAATAATGGCACGTAAAAATTGGTAAGAATGTGAGTGTAAGTATGCGGTGTGTAAGCGTATGAGTGTAGGTGGGCGGAGTGTGGGATAAAAAGGCTCACACTTACGCACAACACATATACTCACACTCATATCCCAAATCCACATTCATATCCTTCTTCAGTGTCGCACTGCCAAGGATATTGATGGCAAGTGTGGAAACCATACATACAATAACTGTTTTAGCAAGAAAATGTTAACCCAAAATCAGAATTTTTTCATTCATCACTACTGTTAAAAATAGAATCTGACCGTTATATTGAACTATTTGATGAAGGTGTACAGAAACATTCAGATGTGAATCTTTATTATTTCAGGGAAAAAAAGACAAAAACTGAATTAAAAATACAAAGCCAATGTGCAGTTTAGTTTTCTGTCTGGTTTAAACTTAGTAATCATATTTTTTCGCTACCGCACCTGTTGGTCACATTGCTACCGTTGCTACAACCGTTGTCATTATCGGTACTGGTACATGTGTTCCAAAATCTTGCTGTGTCTGAATTCAATTTAAGCGTTCCTGATGTACATCACCAAAGATACCTACGTGGGGCTGGTTCAATATTTGCTGAAGCTCTTGTCGACTTAGGTAGCATAGAGGAGCAGCAGAAACTGGGACGTTTTCTTTGGGAAGAAGATGCACACTACTGTTAGTAACGCCACCGTTCATTCCCTTCAGCTGCATGATAATGCGGCAAAAATTTTCAGCATGAGCTTTCTTCTGATCAAAGTTAGCTGCATCATACTCCACATTTCGAATTAGATAGAAATTCAATTCTTCAATCGGCCGAAAATGTTTCTTGTAGAATTCTGCACGATCTGATTCAGGAAGAATACGTGCATTTGATACTGTTATCCAGATTAGTGTACTTTGAATACGGGTCTATGACGATTGTGTGTAAGACAATTGTGTGTAAGACAATTGTGTGCAGACAATTGTGTGTATAGACAATTGTGTGTAAGACAGATGTGTGCAAGACAATTGTGTGTAAGACAATTGTGTGCAAAATGAATGTGTGCCATGTATAAATAAATATTTTAGTCAAAAAAGTGACAGTAGTGTCAAACTTGAAACTTGAATTCAATTGAGTTTTCAACTTTCAAGTGAGTTTTCAAGTTTTAACTTTCAATCTAATTTCGGATGACTTTTTCGGCCAATCCTTTCGCGGCGCCCACAGCAGCTGCGACATGATGTGTGTCGTAGTGTGGCCAGTCCTTTCGCGGCATCCACAGCAGGTGCGATGTGCTGTGTGTCGTAGTGCGGCCAGTCCTTTCGCGGCACCCACAGCAGGTGCGATGTAATGTGTGTCGTAGTTTGGCCAGTCCTTTCGCGGCACCCACAGCGGGTGCGATGTGATGTGTGTCGTAGTGCGGCCAGTCCTTTCGCGGCACCCACAGCAGGTGCCATGTGATGTGTGTCATATTGTGCCCACTCCTTTCGCGAATAGTCCCTTCACGGCCAGTTCTTTTACGGCCAGTCCTTTCGTAGTAACTTGAAACTTGAAACTTGAAAACTCACTTGAAGCTTGAAACTTGAAAACTCACTTGAAACTTGAAAACTCACTTGAAACTTGAAACTTGAAACTTGAAAACTCACTTGAAACTTGAAACTTGAAAACTCAATTGAATTCAAGTTTCAAGTTTTACATATATGAAAAGTGAATGGCAATGAACAAAACAAAGTAGACAAAATAACAAAAAAAAATCAAGATAAACTAATCAGTAAACAATTATGACATGAATGTATGAGCAATCGTACGTAGAATTGAAATTTCTCAACTACTAACAGGTCTCATACCAAAAACAAAGAGGATCAAAACTCAAAACACAGCATCGAGAATTTTACGGATTTTAGATAATCCTACAAATGATAATACGCAGAAAATAAAAGCGATTGCTCATACATTCACGTTATAATTGTTTACTGATTAGTTTATCTTGATTTTTTTTTGTTATTTTGTCTACTTTGTTTTGTTCATTGCCATTCACTTTTTTGACTAAAATATTTATTTATACATGGCACACATTCATTTTGCACACAATTGTCTTACACACAATTGTCCATACACACAATTGTCTTGCACACATCTGTCTTACACACAATTGTCTATACACACAACTGTCTGCACACAATTGTCTTACACACAATTGTCTTACACACAATCGTCGTGCTCCCTTTGAATACTGAAGATGTATTGTAATAACCCGTTATGCATTCTTCGTTTCAACTATTTTAGATCGGCGCTCTGGCGACGGAGCATTTTTACAGCAACCACCATAATATCCTTTTCCTGCAACTACGGGCACGAGATGTGAATGTTCCTCTGCTTTAACACTCTTCTTTACATCAGACGTATAGTAGATATTGATAATATCTTCAACTGGAATCATAATGATAGTTTCATCCGAAGACAAGTGTTCTTCTTTTGATGTAGCTAGAGAACCAAGCTTTTGATCAAACTTCTTCTTGTTTGAAAACTGTGTTTCTGCATAGTCAACTGAGGTTTTCTTTGATGATTGATGATAGGTATGAATCGAAAGCATCGGAGATGTATACGTTTGATTCGGTGTTAAAATACCAAGAAAGATCGAAATACGGCAGAACATGTCATATCAAAGAATATCACAGCTGCTGCAAGTCTCAGTGTATTGGAAGTAGAGATTTTGTGAAGCTACTCGAAAGGGTACTTTCAGTTTACACTTAAGATGCATCATAGGTCGAAAATAAAAAATATGCTCCCATTGAGTCAGTAAATAGCGGTACTAAGCACACGGTGTGGGTAGCTGAACATGACTTTCTCATTTCGGCTCCGAAGATTTCCACTAGGCTTTAACTCGGAAGCAAACAGCAACTTCTTCACAGAATTTCATGCATCTACCGAATCTTTCAGTTTTCTTTAAAGGGACGCTTACACAAATAGATGAACACATAGCTATAAGGTATTTTTGTTGCAGCTACATCTTGTGTTTTCACAATAGTCAGTGATGCGTCAACAATCTTCGTCTTCTTGCAACATCCGCTACCCGTTTATCTTTTTTTCTCCTGTTTGCCAGAGTAATTGAGCATAACTCTTTTGATAATAATTGTTGATATAACTTTATTGTTTTTTATGATATGCATATCAATGTCTTATCAGGTTTTAGTGCGCAGTTTCTTTCAATGAAAAACAAAAGACAGATTATGGGTTTTTAAAACATGCATGATGGATGTGGATGAATGTGAAGATGTGGGAGTGTGAAGGTGTGGATGTGCATGTGGATGGGTGTAGGTGTGAGTGTATATTAAGCTCTTTATGACACCAACCCCCGCCTACACACACCCCCACATATTACTAGTCGATGCACGAAAATCGAATTATTTCGTGAAGAGACTTTTTTGTTCTGAAAACTTCAATTTATTTTGTAACAAAGTAGATTAAATGAACATTGTCTTCAGTAATTGTCAAACAGGCATTTTAAAAAAGAAAATAGCTACAGAAAATTTTGTTAAAGTCCATTACTCAGTCATCAGCTCTTAGTCAAATTGTTCTTTCATCTTCCTTAATAACAACTAATTTGTTGATGAGATATCAATACGACATAATCATAAAATGAAGGAACGCTTTAACCATTATTTGTACTTGCTCCATGAAATTTCTCTCTGATTCCACGAATGCCATAAGACTAGCAACAATAGTAACATTGACCAATGGTAAGATGTGAAGAATATTTATTTCATCGACAATTGTTATCAGTGTCGCATATAATGAAAGGATACTTTCAAGCAGTTGATATATACTAAGTTATCGTACAATAACTTCTTGTTTATTGTTTTTACTTCTTTCTCGAAGAGTTTGATTTAAACTGACCTAGATCAAGAAGATAGTCTTCATGAACTAACAGATTGTTCTCAACAGTATTAATATGATCAGGTTGAGTATAAATGAAGACAAACTTCAAAGTGCTAAGAAGATTACTATTACTATTCAATGTAATTGATGTGAATTGATGATTCGCCATGGTTTTTTTTTGTGTCTTCTATTTTCCTTTTAGCTATTTTTCCATGAATACCGGCATTGATAAAACTGCTGCCACGATCTAATACAAAAATAATACCATGAATTGTCATGTCAAATTCAAAACGTTCGAGAATAGCTTTGATTGTCTATTATAAGAGATTCAGATGCATGAATATGTACATAGGTCTCATGGCAAGCTCGACAGGATGCAAAACTTTCGATAATAGTATATTTATTGTTGTCAACTTCGGTCGTTGGTGAATTGAATTGAGATCAGCATGATAATGAATTGAAGTATTTCGATTTCCTATTATCGACAACTGTGCATTTTTTTGGTTTTTCTTTTAGAAACATTTTAATACTTATGCGTTATACTTATTGTGATAAGGCCAACGTTGCATAAAAAATACTCATACATCCCAGGAGAGATGTGTATTACTTGGCGTAGATGCTGGCATTGGAATAGCTGATATATTAGGCAACACGATTACTTAGCAATTAAATGGTGTTGATGATGGGTGACCGATGAAGGATTCGAGAAAAAGGAAAGCAATAGAAGACCAAGCAAAGTAAAATGGTGGGACTACCAACTAAGGGAAAGCGAAAAGAGAGATAGCACAATAAATTGAAAAGATACGAGTATAAACACATGGATATAGTGTAGTACGAAGAAAACGAAGGACAGAACGGTCAATATGCATTTAAAAATGAGAAAAGAGTGTAATACAAAAGAGAAAGAGAAAAGAGAGCACTACATAGTAAAAAGTATAAGTTTTGTTATTTTGTATACGTGAGTTCAGTTTTACTAAATAACACTGACTTTGTAAAGGCAAGAGAAGAAAGTAAAGAGAAGAACACATATCTATATATACATATATATGATAATAACAATAGGGAAAAATCACTGGCATATATGACACGAAAGGACAAATCCATATATGCATTAGATACACATACAAAAGGACAGGAAAAAAAATCAATGAACAATATATTATATTTAGTAGGGAAAAACACAATATGTGATGCATTCACACATATTGAACAAATCCTGAACAAAAAGCTTGTCAGCACAGCCCTTTCGAAGCTAAACATATGAAACTCACATATTCCATGTAAGCTAGAACGCAATCTAATATAACTGATTGCGAGAGAAAAAATTATCTGCTAAGTTGCCGAGCCTCTTCTTCCAATCGCTAAAGCAAATAGTTCCAATAATCTGTGAAACATCTCTCCCCTCAGTTGCTAGGAAAGCAATTGTACCGAATGCCCTTTGACCCTGATCCCCATGATAGAATCCTTGTTAACGAACACCTCCTTACATTAATAAGGAAACCTATACCTTAACACTTGTTCAGCACCTCTTCCGTTCATTGTTTTAGAAATATACTTGTAGGTCTTTGACCCTAGTTGCAATGCAAAATAGAATGTAGATAGAGACGGAAAACTTCATCTTAAAACTTGCAATCTCTATTTTTGCTCATAAAGTATGTGAGTTCTGCTAAAAAGGAGAAGCGTGACTAAGTAGGGGAGAGGGGGACAGGCTGACGTGAGAAAAAGTGGAGAAGTGCACGAATATGATGGAAAATATATGGATAGCTACGTGTAACATGCACAAGTAGAGTATGTGCACTTCTGACAACGGTCAGAAGGCAGAAGAAGAGAAAAAAATGTACACACAAAGAATAGAAGAAGTAATAATATAGTTAATCGAAGGTAAAGATCATCACAATATGCTCAGGCCAATAAATATTTACTTAGAAAAAGTTGGTGATGAATCAGAGTGCTCGAAACCACAAATGATTACAAGTAATAACAAAAACTTATGTGTACCAAAGAATATTATGATAATACCTACACTGAGATGAAATTGAATAGATTTAAGGTAGAGAAAGTTTTTATATAAAACTAAAGGTTTTAGAAAAGAGTACTTTGTCTTGAGTAAGAGTAAGATGTATTTTCTAGAGAAAGCTTAAAAATAAATTCGATTTAAAGGTGTAAACGAAAATATCTATTTGTTTTTATCGAATAGCGGATACTATACACAGCTATAGACGCGTTTCTTCGACAATTTGCTCATCAGTTACTCCTTGTTTGATATTTGAAGATGTTCAATAGCAAAGACTCGAAATTTTTAGCTTAATCCATTTAATTATTTCTATTTCACGAAATAGATTCATATAAACACTTGAAGGATAAATATAGATAAAGAATGTAAAGACTAAGGGCATATATAATAGAAAGTCAAGAGCAATATGTAAACGGAGATAAAATTTTTGCATACTTTTCTCTATGCAATATGTTCCGGCAATGACTACTAGTAATTTTTCTGGAAGCATACAAATTATAATAACTAATGGTGGCATAAAGAAATCTTTGTGCTTCAAAATTTGCTGCAAGATTAGTGATGGCCATGAATTTCTTTCTAGGTCAGTTAAAATGATTTTATGATGAATAATATGTGTTAATGTGAGAACAATTGATAAAAAATTTAATAACAATGGTATAACAAAACGTGAATAAATGCTATTCAGCACTTCATAAGCTGTTTCTAAATTTTTAGTTGAAAAATAGAAATATGAACAGACGTAGGATGTTGTTGAAAGTACAGGACTTTTCCCAACACTACGTCCAATACCTACTATTACATTTCCTGAATTAAGAAATAGGAATAGAATAATTAAAAAAACAACTGAATACTTTCGTGTACGAAAAATACTATAATGGAAAAGTTCAATTAATACACGTTCAACAGCTATAAATGCACTAAGCCATAGACATACGTCGTCCATTAGATTAAGGAATGCTGGCATGAATTTACAATGTATTGATGGATGTATCCTTAGCTCATTATTGTAAAATAATGCTACAATTGCAATAATTTCTAAGAACGCTATACCAATAAAACTAAAGATAGAATAAAGTATTATATAGAGTCCACACACTGTAATACGTATTTTTTTTTGTATAAAACATGTTAAAAGAGTTAATAAATTATTAATAAACGATAACACAGTTAGGAGGGAGAACATGAAAATAAAAAGAATCTTTAATGCTATTCTAGTAAAAGCTAATTCTTCCAACAAAATATCAATTAACATTGATGATGACATTGAATATGTTACATAGTAATAAATATTTTCACAAAATTCACCTCCTGTACAATCACTACACGCACAGTAATAGTTTGATGTTTGATTATTCATCATACACTGTCCATTATTTAAACACTTACATTCACTCATTCTGAAATGATCATTAGCATGTGATTAAAAATTTCAGATTATCCTTTCAGTTCAGTTGTTTTTGCACATTAACATATATTGAATTAAAAATTGTGATTGGTCTGCTATTTTCGTTTGTTTCTAGAAAGTTTTCAGAAACTTACTGCACTACCAAAACGATTCATTTCATAGAATGTTTATAATAACTTAACCAAAAAAATAAGGTGAAGGAATTTGGAGGAGACGTCTTATTTTCAGTTTTTATTGAAGATCCAGTGCTATCGGCTTTAAAAAATTCTCTTCAGAGGCGATCAATTGTTTGTGTATCCAATATTACTGAACTTCTTTCTGTGTTATTTATGTAAAAAATTTATAAGTTGTAAAATACGATGCTCATAGGCTGACGAAATAGAGCAAGGATTTCTTGAGGATTCTATATATTTCCGAGTTTAGTGATAGCCATACCTTGAAAGCGAACAGACAGTTTCGCTTATAAATAGAGTTGGAAACTATTCTTTATAGATCGGAGCTACGAACAAAACTGAGGTTTAGTTTTAGATCTTGCCAAGGAAATAAGTTTCTTATATGCTTTTTTGGTCGGAAGTGGATCATTGGAAGTAGGTAAAAAAATAATATTTTTTCATCCCTTGCATATATTTAAATATAAAAGTTGGAAGGAAATTTTTTCCAACTTGATAAGTGTTTTCATTGAAAGTTTTTAACGACTGAATGCAGTCGAATAGTGTATATTCATATACATATTAATGTTTTCATTTTTTAAGAGCCCCTAGAAAATTGCTATTTATTCTGTATGCATGCATAATTAGAAAAAATCTGAAACAGAATATTATGTAGATGAGAGTGTGAGCTATATGTGCGCTGCCAATTGATCTGGAAGAGAAAAATAACAGGCTATTTGTTTATCGATGGTAACAATAACAAAAAAATCGAAATCGACGAACAAAACACATGCCTATCTCGATTCTAGTTAAATGTTTCGACGTCTACAAGACAATGCCGTATCGTCGGTCTCGGGTGTGAGTGTAAGTGTAGGTGTAGGTGTAGGTGTAGGTGTAGGTGAGAAAGAATAATTACACGCACGTGGGTGTGGGTGTGGGTATAGATCTTGTCTTCATCCACATCCACACCCACACCCCACACCCACACCCACACCCACACCCACACCCACACCCACACCCACACCCACACCTACACCCACACCCACACCCACACCCACACCCACACCC
>CAJNOP010003533.1:1099-12794 GCA_905250075.1 Rotaria sp. Silwood1 | reverse complement strand
AAAATACAAATATACGGATTGGTAGAGAATTTCACACGCTTTTCAAATATGATATTTGTCTTTTCAAAATATGCTGTTAAAGTAACGATATACTCAAAATACAGTGTCTAAATTTTGCTTTTCAGGGATATATAGATTTTCATAAAAATATCAGTTGATATTTTTCATTCAGTCAGAGTTTGTTTTTTCAAATTACCTTGTTTTCATTGAAATGAAAAATGAAATAAAAGTTTGTCAAATAAAAAAATGTCTTTTGTGAATAGAAAAAAGTTTCACTTTTCTTGTACATTTTGTACACTTTGCCACAAAAAACAAAGTGTATAGATACATGATGTTCTAAAAAACATAGTGTACGATTACATTCTATTTCAGATTCTCATTAAAAATACTGGATGTGACATCAATTAATGATTCATTGCTTAATATAGCTCCAACCGACTTAAAGCAATTGTTAATCTTATCGATTCTTGTATTTGTTACGGTGCTGTCATCGACATCACGTTCAAACGAACCTCTCAAAACAACACTATTATTATCTTATTTCGAGCATTGAATATGATGTCTTTTATGGATTTCCTGGAAACTCATTCGAGTCCTAGTAGACTTGACTAATGTACAGATGCAGAAGGTATAAGAGGTACAGCAGGTGTGAGAGGTATAGAAGATATAGGAAATATTGGAGATCGAGGATATGTTGGCGATATAGGAAGCGTTTGAAGTAAATCATGAGGACGGAAACACATACAGAGGGCATCGCTGGCACTGAGAACAAGGGCGAAACCTACGTCGCATATATCTCCAACATTTCCAATGTCTCCAACATCTCCTATGCCTGCTCTACCTCGTTTACCTCTTCTATTTCCTCTGCCTCCGGTAGTGTCTGTATATCTAATACCTCCTACATCTCTACTAATTCCTATATCTGCGATGTTAGAACTTTAATGGATTTCCAGGAAATCCATAAAAAAACATCTAATCGGGCATTGCGTCATGATAAATGAGGAATGTAAGCTTATAGTTAAATTAATATTAATGAAACTGCTAACCAATTCATCAATTTCATTAGCAATTAAAGTATTGTTAGCATTTAACGTGCGATATGATCTAATTTCTTTTAGCAATTTTTATTCTTAAATATAAATGTTATTTAAATTTACGTAATACTCGGTGAATATTATCCAATTACTTGTTAATAGCCGATCTTTATTTCGGAGCTTTGTACTTAATTGAGAAGGAAAGAAAAAGAGTCTTCTATCCAATTACTACATCTCATTTCTAGAACCACAAAATATAGCCAATGCTTCGCTTGATGTACATCGTAGTAAGTAGACTCAAAACACAATTTTTTTTGTTTTTTTTATTTTCATCAACAGACAAGTAGAAGAAATATTAAGGAAGCAGTTTGTTTTTCGTTGATCATAGATAACACAAAATCATTTAGATTAAAATAAAACAACAACAGAGTGAATATAATAAACCATAAACTGATAGAATAGAAATGTGTTACATTTCTTAAAGAAAAAACAGCTTGATCGTTCTTTCGAAAATCACCATAGGTAAGAAATGTACCTTTTGCTGTTTCTGTACTTCTAACATACGGCAGTACGCTTTGTCCTATATTGCATGGTAATTGGCTTCTTTCAAATAGCAGATGTTTTTCAGAGTTTTGATAGCACATTTTGGTCCAGGTGTATTTTACAATAAAAAAGTGTATGAAAATAAACGAGATTCAAAACAGCATATAGATATCAAGTTGAGAAATTTTCGTATAGGATGAAGGTAAGAATCAGTGTAAATAATACTACGTCCTCTGGTATAGAGATAGGACCGTTTCATATTAATTCTGATCTTAAAGCCTTTTCAAAAGTTTCTGTGTATTACAAATGAAACCGACACCGAGATCGACTGAATTAGTGTCAATGTGCCGTATCTTTTCTCCTGGCTTTATTAGAGACATGAATTTATCTGACTGAGGTTGAAGATAAGAACGAAAATTTCATCATTGATTTATGTTGATCAAAGTCACATTTTTTGAAAAATGAAACTTTATTGATTCATGAATAAAAATAATAAATTGAGAATTTTTTTCGTCGAATATATTTCTACTGCAATTCGATTTATTAATAAAGTTCCATAAGAACAAAATGACTAGATTATTTGATTTTATAAAATAAAACAAAAAATATATTCGTAAAGATGCTAAACGAGATGTACTCAACATTTTTTGTTCATCTGTTATACCTGATAGAAAGACAAATGTTGTCCATGAAATACTAGTAAAAAAGTGATGATCTAATAAAAATTTATATCCATCTTTTTGATAATCTGAACACAATCCATATAAATGTTGATATTGTATTTCTTCCGAAATAATTCGACGACATGTTTGTAAAAGATGATGATCAATTCTTTGATGTTGATAATTTTTTGTAACAAATAAATCTGTTATTAATGCTGATTGTCTTTCTGATGCATGAGAAGAAAAACAAATAAATCCAACAATATCTTGTTCATGCATAACATTATCATCTTCAACGGTTTAAAACAGCAACAAGTATACGTCGACGTGATAATTTTTCTGTATATTCAATAAATGAATGTTGAAATGGTGTTTTAATTTTGTAATACGATAATTAATAAATGAAGTTATTAATACGGGAGGTATGAAAAATGAAATAAGAAGACGAGAAAAAATAAACATTGATATAATAATACAGATAAGAAGAAGAATAAATGTAAATTGATTACGAAAACAAGCACGACATATTGCTGCGAGAATTCCAATACGTTCTTCGGTCAAGGGGGAAACAGCTGATTATTGATTAGATATGATTTTAAGTGATTAGCAGTGATTAGTATTCTTTAGTAATGATTAGTATTGATTCGGAGTGATTAGGAGTGATTAGAGTTGATTAGGAAAATGAATAAGAGTCATATATTATTTCATGTCCCTATGCTTCTTTACTTGAGTTGTATACGCAAAACGAAACTGTTTTAAGCCATTTAGTGGACTATGTTGCCATTAGATATCATTACCTATCTTAAAGTACCCGAAGCTTTTGCCTTAACTCTTTTCTATTGTTTTTCAATTTATGGATTTTAAGAAGACGTAACACGAACTATCAGGGTGGGTGTGGGTGTGGGAGTGTGTTGGTAGATAAAGGTCTCAATGTTATTTCTACCGACAGTTACACCCACACCCACACCCCCACCCCCACCCCCACACACCCACACCCCACCCACCCACACTCACACCCACCCCCCACAACCACACCCCACACCCACATACACACCCACACTCACACCCACACCCACATCACACACACCCACCCCCACCCCACACCCACACCCACACACCCGCACCCACACCCCACACCCCACACTCACACATCCACACCCACCCCACACCCCGCGTGTACTTTTGTAATTGATGAAAGTGTGTCGTTAAGCAGGAATATTGAGCTAATTTTGCTGGCTGTAGAAGAAATGCTGTAACAGACATGTGGTGATTTTAGGAGGATAGTTTAAGACAAAATGTGGTTTGATTCAGGTTTTGGAATGATTCCCTAAGGATTTTGTGTATTGTAGATTATTATTTTGATTTTGTGTGCATTATTTATTGTGTGTTCAAATGTTTTGATGGCCTTGAATATGGTGTTTTATAGGTTATCAAAAGTGGGAACCGATCGGATTGCGTTACTAAGGTTAAATCACATTTTCGTCACCGGTTTTCGGGGAAAATCCGATAAGATCCGGCCGAATTTCGTAGGAATCCGATAGGATCCGAGACGGAACCTATCGGATTCTACTATCAGTTTGGTCGACCTGGGTAGGTGTGAAAATCTGCTTTTTCCCCCTTCCCACACCTACATCCACACCCGTACCCGCCCACACCCAGACACCCACACCCACACCCCACACCCACACACCCCCACACCCACACCCACACCCCACACCGACACCCACACCCACACCCATACTCACAGAGCCACACACTGAAATCCTCAAGTTAGTATGGGTCTGAGTGTGGGTGTGGATCTACGTTTATACATTAATATCCATACCTATCTACACATGCTTTTACACCCAGATCTCACACCCACATCCGTCCTCATGCCTGCACCCCCCACCCGCACCGTCACCCAGACCCCTGTATGCATTATTTCATACTATTTGTTATTCTATTTGTGGGTAAAAACTGACTACTGCGACGATAGAAAGTGTTTTTTTTTCTTTTTCGCGGACGTCTTTTATTCGATAGACGTTAACAATTGAAACCGAATGGTGCTATCAATTTTTTACGTTTGGTGCAGCACACCAACAACCTGGAGGGTTTGTTTACATGCACGATCGAAAGTAGTGAATTGCGCACGTCGTTATTCTAGATTTCTCTTTCATGAATAGAAAAATATTTGCCTAGGATTAAAAATAGTCACTGGCAGAGAGCAATTTTGTATAAAAGGTGTAAAACGCAACATCATACTGCCACATTTTGCTTATTCCATTTTTATCACAGCCAACGAGGCTGAATAAAGTAAGACTTTTGTTGTTTGGATTTGGTGATTTTTCGATCGTATTTAGTTGTGGGGTAAGGCTTGTCTTTTTCTCCGTTTCATTCGAAGTCTATCCAATATATTCCAGGACGGGCTTTACGACAACCGGATACGGTCGTAAACGGATTTATAAATATAAGAGTAATAATGTTTCGTAGATTTATCACCCGTTGAGGCCAACCGCGGCTGTGTTCCATTCTCCCCACCATTTTCCTTACTTGGCTAGGTAGAACAAGTCTTGAGGCTTAAGATTACACCACTCAGTGACGTCATCTGGGCATTCCTTATACGGTCTTCCCCTCTTAGATTTACTTTCCATTGTCACAAACAGTGTGTGTTTTAGGAGTCTGCTGCCATTCATCCTACAAATGTAACCTAACAGCCTAAGTTTTCTTTTCATTATTGTTTCTATGACTGGTTTTTGTGCCTTTAGTTCCATTCTAATGTCGGTATTTTGTATCATATCTTTGTAGGTGATTTTCAATATTTTCCGATAGCACTTCACCTCGAATACTAGCATTTTTCTTTTTTCTACTTCTTTTAAGTTTCCTATTTCTGAATCATGCGGAAGCACACTGAAGACGCATGTCTTGAGGATCCTGATCTAGTTCTCTGTTATTAGCTTTTCACTTCTCCACACGTTTCAAAGAAGACAGTGATCCAACTGCTTTCATAATTCTTTGTTTAATGTCTTCCGAGCAATCATTGTCCCATGTTATCAGACTTCTAAAGTATTCATATTTTTCGACATTATCGATGATGTCACCTGCAATATGAGCATATTTATCGATATTTTTATCACCGAATAGCATCATCTTTGTTTTTTCCGTGTGTTTATTTTTAGTTCTGCTTTCTCAACAGTTTCTTTTACTCTTCGAATTTACTGATGCAGTGATTCACATTTCTTAGTTAGCAGATCAGTGTCATCTGCAAATCGCAGGGTATTTATTATAGCTCTCCTCATACTAGGGATGCAACAAATCTTGAGATAGATTTGGATTTGGACTTGTATACAATATTTGGATTCAGGTTTGGATTTGTAGTCCAGATTTTAACATAGGTTTGGGTTTGGAGATTTAGGTTTGGATTTATTCATCATCGCACAATTCCAAAGAATTTCGTAAAATATGGTGCATTGACAATAGTTCACTGTACTAGGGATAGAATATAATCAGAGAAAGATTTTCGCATCTAGGACCAAATCTAAAGCCAAACACAAACGGTATGAGACCAAACCCTAAAATCTCTTTTTTGCTTCTAATCCATCCCTAGTAGGATAGATGCTTATTTGTAACGCCGTATCTTATCAAATCTAAATCTATGCCCAAACCTAGACTACAAAATGCAAATCCGATTCCAAATCAAATCCAAACCCGATGATGCCAAACCTAAACCGTTTGGGTTTGTTGCATCCCTAACTCATATTGACTTCGCATACTTGTTCTATTACTGTGTTCATTATTCATTCAAGATAGGCGGTGAACATGTAGTGGGGACACAGGATCTCCTTGCCTCGTTCCTACATTCGTTCGAAACCATTCACGGGTCTCCGTTGCAATCCGCACTGTTGATTATTCTTTCCGTGTATATTGTGTAACAGCATGACTAGCCTTGACTTCACTACATACGAATTCAGAACGTTTCAGATAATTTTATGCTTGATCGTGTCGAACGGTTTTTGAAACTCACTGAAGCAGTTGTATATCTTCTTGCCTTTTCGTTTTTCTTTCTCAGCGATGGGTCTGAGTATTAGTATTCGGTAGACTATGTTTCGGTCTTTTCTGAAAGTTACCTGTTCTTCTGAAAGTCATGACTCTAGGTCGTGCCTTTTTAGTACGATAATTTTCCTTTGTCATTCTGTTACACTTACTGTAATATGTCGGGGTGTACATTTTTCATTATCTGCATGCATGGATGATAGATGAGCAGTCATAAGCCCAAACATATAGTGGTTAAATCAATTCTTTTTATTTAAAAAAAAGCATATTAAGATTCAGTGTCTCATAGAGCCTCTCTTCAATGGAAGTTTCTTACTATTATTAAAAAGAATACTTCTAGAGCTAGAGTGTCATTTGCAACGACTTGATACAGATGTTGAATTTTCAGCTCCTCTAATCTTTTTAACAAGTAAGAATTAGAAAAGCCTATTTACTAGAACATGTTCTGAGATGCTTTGTCAAACAAAAAAATCAAATCTATAGATTGAGCCTGGATAGCGAAATTTACTTTGCCGAATATGATTCTTTTTTTACCATGGCTAGCCAATGTCTCTGTCAAATGCCTTGATATAGGACTGAAAGTTTTATCACAACTTCTCCAATACAGTCCATATATGTCTTGAAAATTTCGTATCACTAGAATGGATTTATAAGACAAGTTTCTCGACAGACTGGGAAGGATGGGTTAAAATAAAACAGGAGTGAATGAAGGTGTGCTACAGTACATAGATTAAATCAACTTTTCTGTGCTTAGCAGCAGTAGCTACATCGTGTTTCACATTTTTAATTTCGTAGGGATTACACTAACAGCTTTTTTGGGTATTGGTACTAAAACTGACCTTACCCATTCTTCTGACCCTTTTCTTCTTGCCATACTTTGCTGCATAGTTCATGGGGCTTTCGAACAAGATTTGCACCTCCGGCTTGAAACATCTCAGCTGTTATTCCATCTGCGCCGAGAGTTTTGTGCCTTTTAAGAAAGCGTATAACTTCTTCGGCTTCATAGTATAAAATATCATCGACATCATCATTAATGGGCGGAATTATTGACTCAAGTTCTTTCACCACTTCGTCTACGCGTTCCTAATTATATAGATAGGTCATGGGAGTGCTGTGTCCATTTCTGTATCATGGGTTCTTTTGGCTGCAGCGTGCTGCCATTTTCGTCCTTTATCATTGTTAGTTTTGGCACATACTTCTTCTTTAGCATAGTTATTGTGCTGTAATCCTGTCTGGTGTTACCGATTTTCATCCCTTTTTCAGTTTCCTTTCATTGATTCTGTATCCATTTCTCTTTGGCTAGTCTTGCTGACTTCTTGACACGATTGTACAGGATTTTCTGGCTTTCAGCATTGTCCACAGACATATTTTATTTGTTTTTATTCCCTTTTTTCATCAGCGACGTTCAAAGTATGCTCAGATATCCAAGGTTTGTTAGCTTTTCTTTTCGGAGTTATAGTTGCAGCCAGGTTTTTTTTGATTGCATTTTTGACTTGTACTGTACTCTCATCTGAGTTGCAATATGACTTAATATTCTTAAGGCTGCCACTTAATATGTTTTGCAAGACCTGTTTTGTTTGTGATGGGTGCGTATGCGGTATGGGTGTGAGTGTTGGTGTGTAGGTGTGAGTACGCCTAGTCTCCTCCCCGACACCCCACAGATACATCACGCACCCACCTCCGCCGCCATCACACTCCTTAAAAAAGGTGTCGTAGTGAACCTTTTAAGGATCTAGACAAGCCTTGGACCTTTTAATGTTCTAGATTTTGGTAGCATTTTAAGAAGTTTTTTCATAGATCTAGCCGAAAAATTCAGAACTTAAACAAGTTCTGGCCAGAAAATCTCAATATTTAAGCCATTCAGCGTCTTTGGCTAGAACTAAAAAGGTTCTTAAAATGGTGCCCAAATCTAGAATCGTAAATGGTTCAGTTGGCCAACTTTTTTTTACAGAGCACCCACACCCATACACCCTCACACCTAGAGGTCGACAAGTTCAGTTTTAGTTCCGAACTGATGAACCGATCGAACAGTTCCTTTGAGCGAACTGAACTTTCTCAACACTTCTTTTCAAAAGAACTGAACTGATCGAACAGCTCTTTTGAACGAACTGGATGTTTTTCAAGAGCCCAGCTCTACAAACTACTTATTGTACAAATCAGTTCTTTCCAAATGAACTGTTCGAAAAGTTCAGTTCGTTTAAAAGAACTGTTCGAACAGATCAGTTCTTTTGAAAAGAACTGTTTGAAAAAGTTCAGTTCGTTCAAAAGAACTATTTCAGCAGTTCTTTAGTTCATTTGGACGGAGTTCGTGAACTTGAGCTGGTAGACCCCTACTCACACCCACACCCACCCAAAAATGTTGGATAAGGTTGACAACATTTTTGTCAGATTTGGGAAATTTTGATGCCGAATATCTAGAATCATTATTTGAGCAAAACGAAACATTCACACAGCCGAATCCAATACTGTCTGACGAGGGTTTGGCTTTGAATAGGTCTGGATTCATTGCTTCCGCAAAATGAGCAGGGTTGTTTTTGATATGCAGATAACAACTTGCAAGATTTTATGAAATGCACCTAACTTTCGTAAACAGATCTTAGTCACTCGCCTTCCTCGCTTTAAAAAATATTCAATCAAGTGAACAGAATTCAGCATTGTTTATTTCCTCGATACCGCTGCTAGGCAAAAGTGTCGACACGATCTGAGATCTTCTAGTCACTATTATTCAGACGAAGTCGATGCAACCTTCTTTGAATCTGTAGTTGTAAAAAGCAATGAAGAAGTCATTGCAGCTTTTCCATGATCTTCAAAATTCAAATAGAATACAAATGACGCTGATTGGCATGAGTCTCATAGCCACGTAATGTAGGATCAGTTCGAGTAACAGCGTGGTGGTCAAATGCTGCAGGTTGCGTTTCTGCAACCTGTGAAACGGACAATTTTCATATGGATTTATCATGCAAAAAAGCAGTGGTATTCCTTGAACAATCGAATAGAACATACACTCATCGACAAGATGGCTGAAAAAACTCTGCTTTTAGACATCTTAGGACAAGTATCGAAACACATAATCCTATTTCTCAAATTATTGAGATTACAGCATACCAATTTAAAGTATCTCGTTCGAAGTGTCTTCGTATTTGCATATCATAGAGAACTTCGCATTACAGACTAATTTTCATTGCATCACATCCGGTTCGGTCTGATGCGAAACATAGAAGAATCATAGTAATCAAACCCCTTCAACACTCTCCATTATTTTTCATAGTATGGAAACATGTACTCTGCCTCAAATTCTACATCTGAATGAAAGCATGAAAGGCATATTTTCTTATTCTAACCATAAGTTTGAGCAATCATCACAACAAGCAGTTTTCAAAGTTATATTGAAAACCGTTCTCTTACGGCCAACTATAAGGCAGAAGATCTTCTATCAGAAACACCGCACCTGCCTCAGAAAGGTCGTAGAAGGTACGACACCTTCCTAGGAAGGCATGTCTATCGCTGTTCCCCATAAGTTCAAAACCCAATGCATTCTCTTTCATCGGCAGATGCTGGAAATTCTACCACAAGACGTACCGCACTCCACATAAAGAAGTCAAGGGAGATGTCGCATCTCTCTTGGAGAAATGTTGAACAGACGCCTGTTCAACAGACAATGATTAGAGGTCTACCAGCTCAAGTTCACGAACTCCGTTCAGATGAACTAAAGAACTGCTGAAATAGTTCTTTTCCCAAGAACTGAATTGATCGAACAGTTCTTTTGAACAAACTGAACTTTTCGAACAGTTCTTTTCAAAAGAACTGACTGTTCGAACAGTTTTTTTGAAAAGAACTGAACTTTTTCGAAAAGTTCTTTTCAAAAGAACTGATCTGTTCGAACAGTTTTTTTTGAAAAGAACTGAACTTTTTCGAACAGTTCACTTTGAAAGAACTGATTTGTAAAATAAGTAGTTTGTAGAGCTGCGCTCTTGAAAAACGTCCAGTTCGTTCAAAAGAGCTGTTCGATCAGTTCAGTTCTTTTAAAAAGAACTGTTGAGAAAGTTCAGTTCGCTCAAAGGAACTGTTCGATCAGTTCACTTCTTTTAAGAAGAACTGTTCAAAAAGTTCAGTTCGCTCAAAGGAACTGTTCGAACAGATCAGTTCTTTTGAAAAGAACTGTTCAAAAAGTTCAGTTCGTTCAAAAGAACTGTTTGAACAGATCAGTTCGTGGTAGTGAACGATTTGAACAGTTCATCAGTTCGGAACTAAAACTGAACTTGTCGACCTCTAATAATGATCATTCAGTTGAACTTCAATTTTGCAGCTTCTCCTGAGGCTTCTCTAGTTTCCTCAAAATCTTAAATGCGTGAGACTGCTCTCTTTCTACCTTCACAACTATGCACTTTTCAGTCACAGAAAACAAACAGCGGCATTGTTACTGGAAAAGCTTTCTTTCCATCGAAGGAGGCAGATGCGTTGCTGAATACAATTTCATTAGCACACCAGAAAGCAACAATAGCATGCAGCATTCGCTGAAAATGGTCCTTGGACAAACTCAACTGTAGAAAGCTACCAATAGAAATATAAAAAGCAAGAGATTCTGAGGTCTCATTTTGTGGGAATAAATTCATTCAGTTCTCTTCCTCTTGTAGAGGGATTTTACTTGCTAGCCAATATTTCTGGATCAGACTCTGGCGATGTCGATTCGGATGCCAGCCTTCTGATATTCTGTTGGGAATGCATTAGATAAAAAACTTCACGATCTTTTTTTATCTCAAGACGTACTTTAGCTTTTCCTCCAGTAACATCCTATATTCTTTGGTCAATATGAGCACTAGTGCAGCAGTGCAGCAATTGGATGCATTACATCAATAGCCATGCAGCTGTGAGGCATGCTTCTGACATAAGATTGCGAATCGCTACTGAATGAAACTCATATTCCACACACATCATCGTTCACACATCCACATCTTTACTCCGAATATTCTGTATCTATTGTAAGTTTTTTATATTCTTCTCCTTTGAAGATCTGAGATAGAAGAAAAAAAAACAACAACGCCAGAAAGGATAAACAACACGATTACAAATTGGTTCATAACACATCTCAGAGTGTGTTCAATAAACAGAGAAATAACCATAAAGCAAGCAAACGAAGAACACTAAGGAGCGTATAGCTACTCAAACTCTCCTTCACATAAGTAACTACGTCAATACTTGGCCAGTTCGCATAAAATGATCACTATAAGTTTTTTACTGATCATATTCGCAGTTAGTGTGGAATCTATTAACTGTCCCATTGGTCAGCAGCCATGTGGATCAAACCTGTGCTATGATCCTACAGCGCAAGGATGCTCTAGCAGCAACAGTACTATCGTATGTATTCATTCATGCAATGGTACTTGCTATTCAAATTCTCAATATTGTTACAACAATTCAAAAGTT
>CAJNOP010003532.1:2513-12796 GCA_905250075.1 Rotaria sp. Silwood1 | reverse complement strand
ACACCCACACCCACACCCACACCCACACCCACACTCACACCCACACCCACACCCACACCCCACACCCACACCCACACCCCACACCCACACCCACACCCACACTCTCTTTGACTAAATACATGGTCACGGAAACGACACACTTCTTGAAGTAATATCAAAAACCAATATCTTCTCGCATATGTGGGAGGAAAAGTTGAGGTTTGGTTCAACCAGGATCATGGTACGGAGTGGAATAGCATTGCTTGTGAAATGCTAATATTTAGTTAATACTGTGCAACGATGGCAAAAAACTAAGTAACGTAGTATTATAGTGCATAATTTTTCTGCCTTTGATTCACGTTATTTAGCGTTCTTCAAGTTTTTCGAACGATGCGCAATAGAACGAGCAAAACGACGATAATATTTTTATGGGTAAAAATACCATTTATCTCATTAATATATCATAATGAATGATAGAATAAGCAAAAACGAAAATAATATTTTCATGGGAAAGAAATCAGATATCTCATTGAGATATTATAATAAATGATCGAACAAGCAGAAAAATGATAGTACTTGTACGAAATAAACAAGGTATCTAAATAATATTTGATCATTAGTTATTTCACGGACACGAATGAAGACACACAAGCCAAACTTATATTAATAATGTACATAAAAACAACGTCTTGTTTTTATTTCTTGTATACAATAACGTCGGTATATTAGTGTTATTCTGGTCGTCAACACACAAGATTTTGTATAATACTGAGAGCAAACGTAAGTGTTTTGAAATTGCATTTTCTTCGAAGAGCATTTTCTATCATCAGTATTCAGTGAATTTTTCTATTTGTAAATAGTATTACTAAACTTATATTATATTTTTTTCGTATCATAGTGATAATTTTCCTTCTAGCAAAAATGTTCTAATATTCTATGTGAAATGAACAGTAAATATTAACTACTGTAAAGCCTCGCTTGTAGGAAAATGTCTGTAGCAGTAGTTGTTAATCAGCTTTATAAAGTTCCACGAAGAAAAAAGACCGTTCAACATTATGTTCTTTTACCATTTGAAAAGGTCTGACTTCGCTCAAAATTAGATATGATATTGTACAGATAAAAAGTGTTTCAGGAAATTTTCGTACAGGAATGTATCTTCAACAGGATTTTGACGAAGAATTCGCTTAGCATATTGTCGGCAGAACGAATAGTTCTAATTAGATAACAGCTATTTTTATGATATCAACAAAATTCGAGTGGATATGTTTTGCAAAAATCTTGTTTCTCCTAAAATGACTTCGTAGCTAGAATGACCCGGAGACTTCTTAAGTCATAATGACGAAGTGGGATAATGGGCTCATTTAATGCTTGTGTTATTCAATACCCCACATGATGAGGATAAAAATCATAAAAGATTCTTTACTAAAAGATAATGGACGCACAGTTCTAGAAAAGAGGTGATTTCATTGAAATATACCTAGCTCTAAAACTCTGATATATATTTTTCAATCAGGGGGAACGATCATACGTGTAAAACAGTTCAATTTTCCTGTAGTTCCATAGCACAATCATAGAACTAAAAAATAATGGTGGCTTAGCATGACTCTCTAGCCTTTTGCTTGATATCTCTCTGGGTTTTTATGGTGTCAAACAATAGGAATCAATTAAATAAACGCTGTTGTTGAGCTTTGAAGGCTGTACTCTGTGAGTATACATCAGAACTTTTCCGTTAAAAGATTATAGAGTTAAATAAATGTTAGCTTTCATGAATTTTCGAAAATATCCCTGTTTTTCACCGTATTCTCCCAGCTTTCGGAAAAATACGCGCAACTTGTCGTAGTATTTTTACTTGGGAGAAGTTTGGTTTTTATTAATACTATGAAACGGTACTATACAAGGCTAGACGCATTCTGAAACGGTGCTACTTCGAATAGTTCAAGCATTAATACTAAGCGAAAGCATGCAAGATAATGACTAGTTTTTTTGAAACATAAATTTTCTGTGGAACTTTTTACATGTTGCTTCAGTATCAGCCAAAAATACGAGTCAGTATCAATGAAAACAGCTCGAAACGGATTGCTGGTAGACTTTTGCAGTATTACTATGGTGAATTCTTCCTTTTATATCGAGTCTATGGGCTTTTTTATTTCAAACTGAATTCTAAAATAAAAAAAACCACACCAATTTCTTCCGAATCAAACTTTTCTCGCTTGATACTACGTAGTCTCACTAAAAACCCTTAGTCCCCCCTAGTCCTGCAAAGTCCCCCTTAGTCCCCCCCACAAAAAGCTTAGTCCCCGCTTAGTCCCCTGTGCAAGGGACTAAAGCCTATAGTACACAAAACCACAAGCACACCCTCACCCTCACTCGCGCGCCCACACCCGCACCATGGGTGTGGGTGTGTGTGTGGGTCCCAGACCAACACCCACACCCTCAGTCACCCCCCCCTCACTCCTAGACTCACGTTTCAGTTTGAAATCAAGTATTATTTTTATTTGATAAATTCAGACTGAAATTAAATAGCCCATTGTATGTTTATATCTGAGTTGACCATTTCTGTAAGACTTAGTAGAGAATTCAATGTTGAAAGTTTGTGGAGAAAATCCGTTTCGACACAATACAAACTGACAGAGATATATATAGGCGTCAAATGTGAGTCATAACGGATTTCAGCATAAGGAAATATATAAATGGATAGAATGAAGAACAAGAGGTCCTGCTTGAAACTCGCACCACATATGTTCTGTGACCCGAGCAGATTCCTAAGCGATTTAGACTAGAAGGGACATTTCAGTCTATATTTAGCGTCGGAGTATACCAGTTGACGGTAACAATATGAAGGGAGTAACGATGGTTGATTTATCTTGATTCACCTGTTAATTTGAGAATATATGCGAAAAAATAAACAGGACAAGGAATCTTCGGAGCGAGTATTATCATTCAACTGGCTTAACTTCTAGGATTGTCGTAGGTTTTGTTCTGTCATAACGAGATATTACAAGTATTCAATAATTTTATTATTTTATCACTTGAAAGCAGTCCACTCACTCTGAGAAACAATATTAGAACGTTATGGAAAGAACAAACACGGATCAGCTGGTCCACATACAGGACGCTCATCTTAATTTTGCTAAGTTTCGCATTATTCTCGGAGTTTTCCGGTTATATGCAATTCCCTAGGGAAAACCCTTTATGTTTCCGTGCCACATCCTTAACGAGTCAAATTCGGACCCTTCATGAATGTGCTTTTTTCAGCGGAGAAAACGACTAAATCCTGAAAAAACCATGTAGCCATGGAGTTTCAAGAGCCTAACAGGATTTGAAATAAGATTCTATCATGATCATGACCAGTTTTACACTATTTGTGGATCAGGAATTCGCTAGGATTTTAGTGATTCCGAATCGAAAAAATTTCGGTTTACATTCTGTCGCATTTATTTCTATTTCCTCAAGGCTGTTTCCACTTTTCTAACAGGATCTTTGCAGGGCTTTCCTAGGTTTATTTGAGAATCTTTTCCCATATTTTGACAGAATCCTTGCAGACTTTTCTAAACAGAATAGAAACAAGTGAATAGATATAGTGTTGATCACCAGACCTCCAGTATACATACTGATCAGCTAACCTGGCTCAATTGTTTCACATTATCGAACGCCACTTCAATGTTGAGTACCTTAAATTCTGATATAAAGTTCAACATTTATTCCAGTTTTATACAAATAAAAATTATCCCAAAATCTTGTAAAAATGCAATATTCTTAGAAATATTTTAGCCATTGACCTAATCTTGCCATTCAATTTTCCTTTCGTTCATTCTCAACAATATACTTATAACTTTTCTCATGCATAAATAAAACTATGAGCAGCTTTTACCAGGAAATATGTCGCAGACTAAACACATCCATTAAATGAAAAAATATTGACATGACGTAGTTATAGTCAACAAAGTAATTTACATACTTTCGGATATTTAGCTTCAATGTGAGTTTTAAAAAAAAGGATACTCGGTTTTCAAACGAAATGGGGGACTTGGAGGTCTTTGGAATTATTCATCATATTAATAGCTATATATCCAAGGGGGAAAAACGGATCTCGATATCCCGGTATCCTATGTATCCCCATCGTATCCTTTGGATCCTCTGGATCCCCGCCGTATCCTCTGGATCCTCATGGTATTCCGGATCCGAGGATTCGCGAGGAATCTTCGGATCCGGGATACGGTGACGATTCAGAGGGTCCAAAGGATACCATGAGGATCCAGGGGATACCATGAGAATCCAGAAGATATCATGGGGATACAGATGATATAACGGGAATTCGAAGGATACGGAGAATATGAGGAGGGCGCAGAGAATACTGGAGGTCGTTTTTTTCTTCTCGATAAAAAATGATAGAATGAGATATACTGCAGCAGTTAAATTGAAGTTTAGGCTCTTCGTTCTATACTATTTGGCTCGATCGACTGTCTTGCACACATCAAATGAACGTTAGGAAAAACAAGTAATCAAATATTAAGCAGCCTATATATGTATTATTTTGAACGTAATTCCTCATATCACATAAGGCAATGTAGTCAGCTCGAACATATATGAAAAACACTCTATTCAAACTCATTGATATCGGTGAAATATCTTAAACAGTACTGAGTCGGCATTAATCTCATAGTATCTATCGTATATAATGTGTATTTTATTGACTCTATCGAATTTTGTCTTATGTATCCCATACGTATCCCCTGGATCTCCACTTTATCCTCTGGATCCCCATCGTATCCTCCATATCCTCTGAATCCCAACCGTATCCGGGGTACAGGAAATCCGCTTTTTCCCCCTTGTATATATCGCAGTTTTTTAGGGAATCTGTAGCTATTACTATAATGAATAATTCTAAAGACGCCGAAAGACTTCCTAGTCTCCCCATCTAAAAAAAAAGCGGGTTTATATCTAATAATATTATGAGTAGTCTTAAAGACCTCCGAGTCCCCCCATTGTAAAAGGGTACGCTAATATCGCTGATGTGAATAATACTGAAGGAACAGCTTCATCGGGAGCCATGAAAATGGCATACGTTCATGCGTCCGATAGCGGCGTCCTATCGCTGGTTTTATTATGATTCGTTTTTGAAGAGCCCGTTACGACATATGTGCGTTTTGCTTTCTAGAGAAGAGTCGCTGAAACAGTGACCGTTGCTTATTTAGGCTGTTCTTTGTCAATCGTTGAATGTATTCCTCGATTTCAGTAGATTAGTTTATGCTGTATCTCTCCTGTATTGTGGTAAGGAATCATCTTCTTTTTGTAGAACCCAGAAGTCCTTGTTCGTGGAAAAACGTCGATCGACTTTTTTTTTCAAAATTCAGTTTGAATTATAAATGTCCATAGACTCGTAACTTAATACTAGTTTAAAATTTTCTTATGAAAAAATACAAAAAAAACATTGTTTTCATCAAGCGAATACCCTGATAAAATTTATATAAATTTAGACAAATGATGCTAAGAAAAAGATTTGAATGATTTTATTAGAGTCGCTTTTTTCCGTGTGGCAAGTTCCGAACTCTTACAGGTACCAAAATTTTAGTACTTCAACGAGAGCACTTGGAGATTCAGCTTCAGATCCTTACCAGATGCGATTCGAATCCTTCAGGGATTCGCTTTCTTTTTCTGAGAAAACGAATAAATCCTGAAAAATTGTTTAATCACGATATTTCAAGATCCTGAGAAGAGTACCAAAGTGTTTTAAATCAGAAATCGTCCAGAAAACTGATAGTTTGTGAAAAACCCGCATAGTAACGCAATTTTCGCACGCTGACACTAGTCAAAACACGGTTCAATCAGAACCTTTAGCAATAGATGACCTCTTTTGAACCGAGAATGATTCCGGAGACAATATGTTGTTCTGGGCGTGAATGCGGGTTCATCAGACGTAGAATAACAGTCTCATTCAGTGAGTCATCTTTCAATTGGAGTGTCGTTGTGATGCTTTTCAGATTAAACTGCAATATTTAATCGAATCGTCTCACCAGGAACCAGATTAGATCTTGTCTGAACCTTTTGGGTTATTAGAGAATCCTCTCTGTAGTTTTTGTAAGGATTCTACACAAGATCTTGTTCGAATTCTGAGAAAATCCTGCATTGATCATTTAGAAAAAAACTCTGGGCTCCAACTCGAAGAAATTCTAAAATAGGAGTTATCAGGAACTGAGGCAACATCTGGAAGAAAATTTGGCAAGATCCTTGAGATTCAGGATTTCTCAAGGGATAAACACGAATGAGACTAGGGTCACTTCTATATTCATCAAGTTTTTCAACTCGTTAGTAGCAAGGCTTCTGCCAATGGTAGAAGAAAATTTGAATGTATGCATGTTGAAGTGGAATATGATCGTCAATTTCAGAAAGAGAAACAGCATATTTCCAAATATTCAATGGTGCGTTCAGCAACGTTAGTTATAGAATCGTTGAAAGTAGAAAGGCACTCCCATCTGTTGCAATATTCGTCAACACGAGTAAACCATTGGTACATTTTGAATTTACGACGTTTCATGTAACAGAAACCAGAGTTGCGATGCGATACAACTGCTATAGCCTCAAAATTGCTTTTATGGCTAATATTAGTACCACTAGTTTAGAATCCATCTAAGTAAGCATTCTATCCTTTGATGATGCTTTAGTGCTGCCACGGAAGCTTAATAGATGGGGACGTGTAGCGCGTTTGGATATTGCTCCCGTCCTCACATACCATAATATAGTTGTTTCGGAAGAGTCATGCTTGAGGTCAGAGATGGGACCGATACCGATGTATATATCAGGTCAGTTAGTCTGCTGGTAGACCAATATTTACGAGTCAGAGGTAGGGGTGTCGGGATTCCCCGTTCCGCAGGACTACAGTTCCAAGGAACGAAACCCACTTGAAGACTCATTTTCGCGTCTTTCTAATGATATTGAGAGTTGTGAACGTGCCAATTGTTTTGAATCAATATCAAGTTGGTATGGGTTTCCGAGAACGGAACCAGAAGCTGATAGCCAAGGTCAGGAGAGCATTTACGGGATAGACTACACTATAGACTAAGATTAGGCTCATAATTCCTTTACAGTTTTATAAAAATTTCATATACAGTTCTATAAATTTTTCACGAGTTTGCGGTACCACACTTCTTTTTCACAGTGATCCGATGTTTGCTAAGCTAACGTGAAAAAAGTAAAATCATTTTTTAAATATATTCTTAGGACCACATTTATTTTTCGCGTGAATCTAAACAAAAAAAAGAATTAATTTTATAACCTTACTCGTACCATCACATGTCTTCCTCGAATAAATCGAAATTAAAAGAGAGCAATATAATTTTATAAATTGATTCTTATCATTAGACTTGTTCATGAAGGGTATCTAAATAGAAGAAAAAAACTTAATTTGATAGATCACTGCTTGCCATTACACATCGCTTTGAGATTGAGAGTGTTAGTTTATCTTATTGTTCATCATAACAACGAGTAAGTATGGATAAAAAACGGCTTGTTAGTACAGCTTTTCTAGCTGAAACCTGGAACTTGAATATTCTTTAGTCTCATTACACTAATAGAATACGGACTAGGTGAACTAGCTTTAGCAGACTATAACTATTCTTCAAGGTAATCGATCTCCTGATAGTGAATATGTCTTATCCGTTTCTGCATCCCATATCGGATTTTCATTGTCTTTTTAAATAGTGGTGCTCTTTTGTTTTTTGTTCGACTAATACGTATTTGCTCATCCTTTTTTCACGTATCTCGTTTACAGTACTTTAAAACTGTGGTAAAGATTCATTATATCGACACCAGCATTGATCGGTGTTCAATTATATTTATCTTGATAAGCTCATGAACTATGATATCGCTTGTTTTCCAGAGCTATGGGTTGATCATTTGAAACACTTTATGTTAGTCTTTTGACGACTGACAAATCAAATTATCATTGCCCGTCATTGTTTACATCTTCAATAGAAGTTTTTATAAGCATCAATATTCAGATCTAAACTGTTGATAATGGTTAAAAGTTTAGTAGAATAACTTACAGTTCGACAAGAGCTTTGAAATGTTCTACAACACTTGGAGCGTTGTTGTTGATATCGTTGAGCTCCTCTTTCCACTGATAAGAAGCTCAAGAAAAGGAGTTCAAAGCCTGTTGTCCACAGTTGTTGAGGTCTGTAATGGGCAGGAGGGACCTGCGAAACTTCAAGTTCAAAGTTTCACTCACTAATTTCTTGGCAAACTTATAAGAGTTTCCCAATATTGATGCTCATATAATAGAGATACATTGAGTAATAGAGAAAAATTTTTTTATGAACACCTTGTCTTCCATTTTCTTGACGTAACTCGCAAAAATGTTTTAGCATCAGTGACATTAAAAAAAGAAATATGGCTAATTACTTGTCACTTTGATTGGTATAGAAAGAAATCTTCCTTTATTCTTTAACCCCGACAAGCCCATCTGTAGAACTACCACTTATTGACCACCTAGGATTCATACGGGATCTACCTTCATTAAGTAAAAATAATATACTACATTCCCATATTTTGTAAAGGAACTATAATGATTCTGGAGTAGACAGGCAATTCTTTTAAAAGTTGACTACAATTACATCGACTTCTTGCAAATTGAACAAAACTTTCAGATGCTGTAAAAGTCGTACTTGTAAGCATAACTAAAGACTGAAAAACTTTTAAAACTCTTGCGAAGGAACCTAAATATGGCGGACGCTTTTCATTTTTCCAGCGAAAATCTGTTCTTAGGAATTTCTCCATTTTAAGTGATAAGAAGATGAAGCCTTCAGAGGAGATACTATTCAATAAGGTGATCAATTCATTAAGCGGAAACTTTTTTGTCAGACGTTTTCTTCACATTAAAAATTTTCTCACAATAATCAGCTCTTTCAGGTTTTTGGAAGCTAAATTTTTCCAACAAGGTACAAGATTTGATGAATGATTTTTTTTTCTGCATCAGAATTGCCTTTGACCATACTTTTCAGTGATCAGACTTGAAGAAGTTTAAAACCAAATCTGCCCACTAAGATGAGGAGTTTGGCGAAGAATTTTCACTTTGTCCGAAATTTTGAAGTCTTTTAATGAGAAAATAAAGGTTTAAGGTGAAGAACACAGTATAGAGAGTGGGTAAAAATATTATTCCAGGGGTATAGGACTATAATTTCAAATAGTATACATAGCTAATTTTATACCAAAAGAAAGCGCGTCAAAAATGGGGTTTATTGATACTAAATGATAAAGGTTATGAAATCTTTTTAATGTCGAACATAAGACATTTTCAGAAATTTTATCCTTTTTGGCGTAGAAAAGTAAGATGCCATTAATTCTAAAATGGAGTAAATTTTTTTCTTGAATATTTTTACATGGTCCGATAGAGCTCGTCGAGCTCTACAAAACTGAATATATTAAAAAATTTTTAAGCCATCTTTTTGAGATAAAAATTCAAAAAACTACTTGGAAAACCACAAAAACGTTAAACAAACTTCTTTTTTTATTTGGAACAAAAACACTTGGTTTTTAACTAAAATTATCTACTTTCGTTATTTTTACTACCATAGACGTTTCAAAATGTACCCATTCGATGCAGCGTGAAAAACTGCGTCTAATGAGTATATTTCGAAACGTCTGTGGTAGTAAAAATAACGAAAATAGATAATTTTATTTAAAAACCAAGTGTTTTTGTTCTATATAAAAAAAGAAGCTTTTTTAACTTTTTTTGTGGTTTTCCAAGTAGTTTTTGAAATTTTTATCTCAAAAAGATGGCTTAGAAATTTTTTAATATATTCAGTTTTGTAGAGCTCAACGAGCTCTATCAAACCATGTAAAAATATCCAAGAAAAAAATTTAATTCGTTCTAGAATTAATGGCATCTTACTTTTCTACGCCAAAAAAGTATAAAATTGAAAATGACTTAAGTTCGACATTAAAAAGTTTTCATAACCCTTACCATTTAGTACCAATAAACCCCATTTTTGACGCGCTTTCTTTTGGTATAAAATTAGTTATGTATACTAATTGAAATTATAGTGTTACCCCCTGGAAAAATATTTTTACCCACCCTGTATATTCGTGATCTACTCAAACCGAGCTAACAAAAGAATGAAGTTTCAACATTAACCCGGCACTATTAGGAGTGACGAATTTTCAATGGTATTTTCACAGGGATCTTCTACAATTTCCAAACTCATTGGCAGTTGAAGTAAACACGTTTTTGTTATAGCCTACTGCAACGAAATCTCAAATATAAGGGTATTTCATAGAGATAGTTCTTAATTTTCCCATCAAAACACCCT